>JAKSZP010000213.1:0-141910 GCA_022478985.1 Massospora cicadina
CGCGGAATGGTTTGCATAGTGATTGCATTAAAAAGAAATATACAGCTTATTGTCCAGTCAAGGGGGGGGGGGTAATGTTGAGAATCTATATGACTGGATGACAAGTTACTATTACAACCACGCGGATCATTGGAGTAATTCCGCTAAAAGATCAATGGACAGAATCCGCCAAGGATGATTCAGAGCTATAAGTGATTGGTCACTTTAGAGTAAGGCGATAATGGGGCATAACGGGTCTTATCAGATTGCCTTCAAATAGGCGATAAGGCGATGTCGACATTTTACTAAAGGATATTGGATCGCCTTGAATCAAGGCAATAAATGATTAAAGAATAATAAGCTGAAACCAATGAGAAGACGGCGACATGAATAAACTAAGCGGAAGAGTTAGTACCAACAGATACCACTTAGATATTAGGGAAATGAGGGGACTGGAGAAGTAGTATTGGAAGGTTTAGAAAAAAGAGAAAAGAGAGAAAAGAGTGGACCAGAGGAGGATCCGCTAAAAATATATTTTAATAAAGAAGTGGTTGAGATAATTGCTCCCATGTTTATTATAAAATTAAGTGGTTATGAGTGTAGCAAGGAACTGGCGATCGTCATATCAACCATTCTAATTGTTCAACGGGGAAACCCTGTGAAAAAAACCCTTTAATGGGTACATACTGAATCACCAAGATTCAGCATCAACCTTTCAAAGGAGTTCATTGTGTCTACTGATGCCTCCAACTTCGCCATAGCGGCTGCCTTGTTACAAGTAGGTAAAGATGGGATAGAGCATCCGGTGGGATACTTTCTAGGAAAATGTCTTTGCCATAGCTGAATTACGCCGTTTATGATAAGGAGTTATTGGCAGTGGCGGAGGCGCTGACTTATTGGCATCACCACTTGTATGGCTCATCCCAACCTTTCCAGGTACGTACAGACCACCATGCCTTGCTGTACTACTGCGCTCCTCATGTCCTAACCCCATGATAGACCCGTTGGCATGAGACCCTTGCCCAATTCACATTCACGTATGAGTTCACCAAGGGCAAGGATAATGGTTTGGTGGATGCTTTGAGCCACAACCCTGCTTTAGCGCCTGATCCCAAGGAGGTAGAAGTTCACAATACACAGGTGATGATTCCTCCAAGTAAACTTCTTCCTCAACGACCCTCTCCCCTGGACAACGGGCCAGCGCTTGCACCTCTAGAAAATGCGGAGGAATATAATATGTTCAGGAAGGTAGTCCTTTCTCAACCGCTGGCAGCGGAATATACTATGTTACTTTCTAAGTGCAAGTTGAATCAAGAGGATCTCTCCAGGGGCTATCACATGAAGTATGAGATGGTGTGGTTTCAGGGGCGCCTATGGGTTCCTGCTGGACCACCTCGCTTGGAAATCATCTGGGACCATTATGATGGACTTACCATTGGTCAACCTGGTAAAGCAAAGACATTAGAGTTAATACGGCGCACATACAATTGGAAGGGCTTGCCTGCTCAGGTGGGGCGGTATTGTAAGGAGTGCCTGGTATGCAACCAGATGAAACCCAATCGTTAACCTTTAGAGGGGCTGTTGGTACCAATCCAAAAGGCTGATGGGCCCTGGACTTCCCTCTCAGTTGATTTCATTGTGGAATTACCAGCCTCAGATGGTTATGATGCCATCATGGTGGTGGTGGACCAGTTCACAAAGTTTTTCCACTTTATTCCTTGCAGAACTACTATAACCGCAGCTGAGATTGCTAGCCTTTTCGTCACCCATGTGTTTGCACTTCATGGGGTTCCCCAAGAATTTATCAGCGACCAGGGCCCTCAGTTTAACTCCATTTTTTGGGAAGAGTTGTGTAAAACTCTTCAGATTCGTCCTTGCCATTCACCTGCCTATTATCCCCAATCAAATGGGCAGACTGAACGAGTGAACCAGTGCTTGGAACAGTTTCTGCGGTGTTACACCGCTGCAGATCATTCAGATTGGGCTTCTCACCTTCCCATGGCCCAGTTTAGCTACAACAATACCTTGCACTCTTCAATCAGCTGTTCCCCGTTTTTTGCCAGCCATGGCTTTAACCCCGCCTTAAACATGGAGCCCAGCTGTGGGTCAAAGGTTGAAGCGGTGGTGGACTTTGCCAAGACCATCAAGAAGGTCCACCAGGGGGTTTCCACAAGCTTGGAGGCGGCTATGCAGAAATATAAGGAGAATGCTGATGGGAAGCGCCGAGTGGGTCCTGCGTACAAGGAAGGGGATCTCAGGATGCTTGAATATAACATCCCTATAAAGCAGCCATGCAAGAAGATAGGACCTAAGAGGAATGGCCCTTACTGCATGGTTAGAAAGGTGTGCCAAGCCTCATACCAGTTGAAATTTCCCTCTTTGTTTCAGATCTTTTCTGTCTTTCATGAGAGCAAATTGACATTGTTTGAGGGCACCCACCAGAGACTCCTGTGGCTTATCTCGTGGATGGGTTGCCATAGTGGGAGGTGGAAGAGATAGTTTCCTCCCGCCGCGTTAAAAGAAGACTGGAGTACCTGGTATCCTGGAAGGGCTTTGACACTGCATAGAACAGTTGGGTTCCAGCGCGCGACTGTGTGCATGCTCAATTTCTGATTAACGCCTTCCACAAGCATTTCCCTCAGGCTGCTGGATCCAAACCTAAACTGACCGTTGCCGCCATGAAGTTGGCCCCTGCCCACAAGAAATTTTTTCTTGTGCAAGCCCCTGGAGGGGGGGGGTTGAGCCCCATTGGGAGTAGAGGGTAATGTCATTTGCACATGACATAATAGTGGAGACCAACCTCAAAGATAAGGCTGGGCGCCAGGAGGCCCAGAGGGTGAAGCTACAGGCCCTCCCTGACCTGAGGAACACCCTAGACCAACGCTGGGTTTGGGCAAAATATGCCCAGGTTGGGACTAGTGGTGTGCCAAATGCCCAGCCCCTCACAATGGCCCAGGCGTTAAAACGGACAGTTTACCAATTTAATGAAGATGGTTCCATTTGGTTCATCAAGGAATGGGTTTTGAAACCCATTCCACTTAAAAAACAACGCGTTCAGGTCGAATTTAACTTTAATTGTTCACTCAAGTGAAGTCAGTTTTGGCTTATTTAACTAATTTGGATGGAAGCATTGCCCTATTGGTGGGTTGGTGCTTGGGTCCACTGCCGCGAACCCCATATTCCCCCATTGATGCTTAAATGTGTTTTCCCTAACCAACATTCCTTGTCGATTGACTTCCCAAATAAAAGATTTCCCCCATTTTTCCCACTTTAAAATGGTATTACATATGATCCTGTGCGAGGACCCCTTTGCAGAGGTCTCACGCCTCATTAACCAATCCATTTTGAACACAATCAATTTTCCACAGGTGCACCGTTAGTTTGCCCTGATACCCTCCAACCTGGGCCGTTTACCCCTTCACTCCTTGTGCGCCGCGTTGTGTTTGGATGGTTCTTAATTGCATTAATTGAGTTTAGTTATTATTGTTTGAGACCCCTCTGCTGGATGCTAGTAACTTTAGTAATAATAGATAGTTTTCATGCGTTGGCTCTGTGCACTGAGCACCACCATGGTGGAAACAGGAGAGTTATAGACACTCTCCTTACAGAAGCAGCAGTTTTGCTGTCAAGGCGAGGCAAATTATCATATTTGCAATCCACTGCTGCATGGTGGGGTTGAGCAACCGGATAAACCAGTCAGCGAACATTGTCAAGAGGACTTGGGCGATGGCACATTTTTTCATATTGATATCCAGAATTTTTGTAAAATTAATAAGGCAGACGGAGCCCGTAGCAAGCTAGATGGGGAATTCAAAATTTTATTAAGAAAAAGATAAGAGAATGAACCAATAACTACCCCCAGCCAGGGCAGTTGCCTTAAGGACATGGCTGAATGCATGGGGAAGGTATTGAGGGATTGGTCAATTGGGTTTGGCGATAGATTTGGTTGGCTGGCTCAGAGGGGGGTATAATGATACTCCAGATTTTGGCAAAAGTTGAGAAGACTTTTGCAAATTTTTCTGGATTCCTGGGGCCAAAACAAGTTGATACTACTGATACAGGTCCTGGTCATCCAAGTTGGTCTGTTCGTATGGTTTAAGTGTTCCAGATTTGTCCCAGGAGGCAGGGGTCCTTGGATAGGATTATTTATGACTTGAACTGATTCCTCAATTAGACTACTCATGCGATCCAAACTCAATGGATACATTTCGGAGCATAGGGGCAGATGGTCCAAGTTGTTCAGGCCCTGATTTAAATCCAAGCCATATACTGATCTGATTTCTGGTGCAGGTCAGTCCAGACCAGCTCCTCCAGTCCAGAATTTGCAGGCTGGGCTCTGATGTTGGAGATTGCTGTTTTCCCAAAATTCTGATATAGTTTATCTGAGGAGTGGGTGGTCCCAGGGGCCTGTCCATGCCCCCTGGTGAGTGCAATCTCCCTGCAGACTCCTTCTATCAAACTTACCAGGGTGAGGAGGGGGGGAGAGGTGGGAGTGGGGTAGCTTGGGGGGGGGGGAAGGCAGTCAACCAGCGCTCATCTATCACATGGGCTAGGTCGCCCAGCTGTGACAGAGGTTCCACTGGAGCCTTGTGGCCCCTTTTCATCCAGAAAGGTGTTGATCCCTATCCAGTTGCAAGGGCTGGTCCCCAAGACTTACAGGTAGACAGCTTCAACAAATTCTGCAAAGTGATGCTCAGCTTGAATGTGGGCATCAGGGAGTTGGGCAAAGTTGGATAAACTTTGGTAGGTGTTTTTAGCAGGTGAATCAAAATCTCCTAGTTTATTGACATGCATGACAGCAGCTTCAGCATCATTTAATAATTTACTGATTTCACTTTGTGCTGCTTTGGGGAAATCAGGGGGTAGTAGAGTGTGGTAAGCTCTATTTGGAATTGAGCAACTGATTGGGCTACTGCTTTGCATAACTTGTGGCAATGGGAAGAGGCATTACTGCTAAGGTGATCTGGTGGTCACTTTGGTAGGGGGTGGTATTGGGGTTAGGCGCAAAACATTTGGGGGATGGGGTTTTGTCAAAGTCAGAAGGGAAAACTCAGCCTGACCATAATTGAACTGGCTGAGTGGTTCACCAGATTTCCCACTTATGATAACTTTACCTGATTAATCAACCTTGGCCAATAGGTCCCATAATTTTGGTTCACAAGAATAGTGGATGATGAATTTGGGTGGGAAATAGTTGAATGGGCTGCTTGGGTGCAAATTGTGGTCCAAGCCTGACTCTGATTGGCAGGGGTGTAATTGGGTGGGTTAATGTGGGTGTTGATTTTCTAGGGGCTGGTTTCCAACTCTGGCCCATTGAATGAGAACATTGAGTGGAAGGTGGCAACAAAATGCCCCATTTGGAATCTGCTGAATAGGGCTCCAAAGCCGCATCAGAGGAAGTGGCATAGAGGTAGGATTTTTGGAATGGTCAAACCCAAAAAAAGAGGGGACAAATCTGACAAACATTATCCACATAAGCCCAAAAAGTGCTCAGGTGCACTGCAATCTGAGCATGGATGATTTGTTGGGCTATGGCAGGGTGGTGTGGTATTATGATAGCAATAGCATGAGGGCATCAAGGCGCTCAGCACCAGAGAGAACAGTGAAGATGAGGTTGGGCTGAGACCCATAAGCCAGAAGCCCTACCATCTTTTGATTACTATAAAATTTGGGGTAGGAGGTGTTCATGGAGGGACTCAAAGGAGACCACCATTGTGTTTTCTGTAAGGAGGCAAGTTTGGGTAGTTGTATGGGAGTGTTTTTATAAATAAAGGGGAATAGAAGCTGCTGCTGCAGCATCCTCCTCTGTCTGGAAGCTAATATTGAAGTAACTCTTAAACAGGCAGAAATTGACAAAGCCATCCAGTGCAAATACAGTGGTGGCCAATTCAGTAATTGCCTTGTTGTCATACGGGAATAAATGCCCATAGTCAACTCATAGGCAAAATTGGATTGTGGAATAAGGGAGGGTAAGAGAATGGGGGCAAGAATGGTGGATGCATGTCAGGTGGAGCGCTAAGTCCCATGGGAGGACAAAACAGCTGAAAGAAGATGACGGTCTGTTTGGCCCCGTGCAAATGCATTTACCCCAAGATGGAAAACGCTAGGTGGTGGAGCGCCACTACCCTACATCGAAGCAGCAGGTGGCAGATCTGTGGACATAAATAGGAAAATGGTGTGGCTAGATGGCGGTAGTAAAATAAATTTAATAAAACAAAACAATCAAAAGTGAAATTGAGTGGAAAGAAAGTTTTACAAAATATAATTTTTAAATATTTTTAGTTGATTAGTTTTTTATTTGTTTTACTATATATTATCTAAATATTTTTAGTTTTATTGTTCTGCAAATATGCTTGACGAATATATTCTGAAGTGCTAAAATGAGAGAAAGAGATAGATAGATAAGCTATACATCTTACCTATAGAGATTTACCCCATAGGGCTAATACATAATTATATTAAATTCAACATGATTATGTAGAATGAGTAGTGTAATAGTATCAGCTATAAATAAAAACAAACTAAAGTTAAGAGTAAATAAAAATTTTAACAATCTCTTGATATTGCTTCTGAGTAAAATTTCCTTTGACTTGTTTGAAAATCATCTAGAGGATTATATCTTCACAATATCTCCATCTACTCAATAGCTTTTTCATTGCAAGGTATCTTTCCCAAGAGCTTACTGCATTACATATACATAATTTACAATCATCCAGCAATATTACTCTACTTAAAGTGACATATGCTTGTCCCTTTTGGAATAAGCATTTCTAAGGTACACAAATGAATAACTGATGGTGAAGCCTTACAACTTATAAACTATGCAATCCAACACAAGACAATGGATAGTATTTTTCTATCAATAATTTCATAGTTGAATTTAACAGAAAACTTTATAGATTGAGGTTTGATCAGATGAATGCCATCTCTAACAAAGTCTATGCAAACAGAGGGAATATCTGTATTATATATCTGGATGTGATAGAAATATAGCCAAATGATCTTGGTAATATTGCCAATTTCACCATTCACAAGACCCTTCTCAACATTAGTGTTAAATTGTAACTATACTTTTGCACTGATAAATAGCTCCAGTTTCTTGGGTAAGCTTCCAGTCAGCTTATGTTAGTTGGGATAATATTGTCCAAGTTGACATTTTTGACATTGCATGTAGCATCAGCTATATAAAATTGCACCTTTGTTTTGTATATTCTCTCTCCCTGTGTTTGGTAGTACTTAAAATAGAATTATTGTGGGCATCTACTCACACTCTCAATGGATAGAAGCAATTTGCCATGATCAAGACAAATTTGCCTGTTACATCCACCAACATCTTTGATAGCAGCAAGTCAAAGTGGGGACCCATGAGCTCACCAATTTAAATAACATTGAGCAGATTGGCAAATCATGTGTCTCCCTACTGGATCATATTATTAGTAAGCTCAACTAATATGAAGTAGCACCAAGGTGTTGTGCTAGCCAGAACTTGTACTGGTTGTTCAAAAGCATGAGCTTTTTTAATGGGTGGAAGCTGCATTAAATCACCAAACAGTATAATGTTTGTTAAAATTCTGATGTGACTGGACAAAGATCCCCAAATATCTGCAGTGGGTTGTCTAGAATCTGTCAACAGCAATTTAATAATATATGAATATTTGAGCACCTTGGGATAAGGCAATACCAAGCCAGGAAGGATAGCTATTGGACTGCCTCCAAATAAGGTGATAAGGTGATGTCAACTTAAGATGAATATTTACTAGATCACCTTGAACTAAGGCAATAAAAATTAAGAATAATAGTCTCTTCCAAAGCATCTAAGATATGAGGATGAACCAATAAGAATATGGTGGTAAAGAATAACTTAAGAAAAAAGGTTGGTATCTACTGAAGTCATTGATATATAAGTAAGACAAGAAGATTGGAGGAGGATTTTGATAGGAAGAAGAGAATGGAGCAGAAAGGATCTGCTATTAATATAAAATTAAATAAAGTGGTGTGGTCAAAGCTATATGCTTCATATTTACTAAAAACTTAAGTTTTTCTTGAGGACTGCCAATCTCCATATCATTAGTCCATTGCTCAGTGGGAATGACACTATGCAAATCTTGTGGCATATCACAACTTTATTGCCCAAAATTTATAATAATGGTGCTCACTACAGGGGGGCCATTGATCAATTACCAAAAAAATAATAAAAAAACTCTCCAGTTGCTGGACATGTCACATCAGGCCTGCATTGATACAGAATCCACATGGTACAATGCACCAGCTGAATATGTGGAACTTAAACTTGTTTTAAACGCAGTATTCAAGAAGCAGGATAAGCTCCTTCAGGAGCGTAGAAATGTAATAAACCAGCTTGACACCACATTCGGCCAAATTCAGATCCTTGGACAACAAAACAGGAAACTTGCTAATTGAAGGGGCAACCCTACTGAACAACTAAATTGTACAGAGCAATAGTTGAGCAGCACCTCCCACACTCAGTGCCCTCATTGGGGAGTGGATGAACAACAAGGGGCCGTTTAAGAAATATTGCACTATGATGAATATGAGACTGGGTACCCAGCTGAAGTGCTTTATACCAAACATTTAAGCAGCATGAGCTACTCCATCCATGATGTCAGCCCCAGATATGATTATGTCTTGGTGGACCAATTCCCCCATGTGATGGCCATAATGCCCACCAAAGGAACCCACGCAACCCTTGAAGCGCGGACAAGCAATGTGCCACTGGCCCTACCAACCAGCGCCTCAATGAGATACTGCCTATAGGTCTTGTTTAATTCCTCAGTACACTCCAAAGGCTTGTAATTACAAGTGGGAGAATGAGGTTTGTATCAATAAGCTGCCTCTGTTTGACCACATTGGGAACATCCACATGTTCTTTAAATGATTTAAGTTTGCAGTAATTAGTCCTGGATTGGCACAAGGCTAAATTGTGGATATCTTCCTTGGATGTTAGAAGTGCCAACCAAGTCACTTGCTATCTTCCAAGCAGTTTCATTATATCAAGAAGTAAAAGATAATGTGCTGCTTTTGTTTGGAGTTACCTCAAAGATGTCATAGTGGAAAAACTGAGTTCTTACCTATTGGGTTTCAGCTAATAAGACACTTGCTGCGTTTGCTGAACAATTCATGGCAAAAGCCCATGTGTTAATTGGGGTAGGGACCCTATTTTAAATTCAATGTGGGAATCAGGATGACCTCCACAGTAAAGCCATACCACAATCTTTACAACATCATGGCTCTAGTTTAGAAAACAACATACCACTGCTCAATATTATTCAATTTTTGCGCCATTTATATGCTACCTTTACTTCACCAAATACAGATATAAAACCCATTGAAGCCGTCGCTGGACCTTGTTATTTGGGGGAATCATCCCGCCTTGTTCATATTCCATCTAGTAACCCCCAGCCTTATTATAACTGAGCACCTCATCCCTAGATGAGTTTTCTCCAACAGTTTAACTTCCAGTCCGGATCTGCTTGCAACAATTGCCAGCAGCCCAACTTTTGAGATGAGCCTTTTTACACTGACCATCAGCAGTAAAACTATAATCCTGGACCTGCTTATACTGATTGCCAACAATTAAACTATTGTCCTGGGCCGTCTTATGATAACCAAGGACATGGGACTTACAATGCAAATTGCTTTGATTGTAGTAACCCTGGAAACTTTGCCTGGAGTTTCGCAATCGTCAGGTTCATTATGTACAGCAGGATCAGTACTGCCAGGGAAAAGGTAGAGCAGAGTAGAGTTGGGACTCTCTACCTCCAATATCCCAACCCTGAATGTACCACCTGAATCAATTGTTGTATATCCAGTGGACGTCCATCAATACAATGATGGGATTTTATACCAGCAACTGGTTGGAGGAGTATTTTACTGACACGAGTGCAAGCCAAAACTGCGGCAGAAGAAGGACAGAAGGAGCAACAAAAGCAATACTACTTTCAAATTTTTAAACAAGGTTCTCCAAATGAGCCAGAACTGTCCTCAGTGCGCCTCTCATGAAAGGAATATACGTCACCCTACCAGTGGAAGCTATTGTTAAAGTATACCCCAATTTTGGTGAAGGGCTTATGAGTTTCCTTGAAAAGAGAGATTTTTCAAATGTCCACATATTAAACAATCAAAATTTTCTTATTTTGAGTGTACATAATGTGACATTTTTGTAGCAAAAAATTGAGTCTGCGCTATAATAGATATGGGCGCCCCAGTCAATATAGTTTCCACTAAGTTGTTGGAAAATTTGACGTTAAAACCCGATGTAGAACATTGAATGGTATATGGGACCACTGAAATGGAAAGCACAGTCTCTGAGGGACGTACATTGCACTCCCTTTTCAGTTTGGGTCAATCGTTGTTGTAGCTCTGGCAATAATTTTACCAAACAGTAATTACGACATGTTAATTAAAACTGCTTTCCTGAGATATTTTGGGGCTCATTGATATGGTGGAGGAGACCTTCAAAATTTTGGGACAGCGAATCCCAATTTATTTTACCTCCAGCGGAGTGCCAAAGGATCTGGTGCATATGAGACATATCAACCTTGCTTATAGTGATGGGGTAATTCTGGTTTGCTACCATTAACTAAAAAAGAAGACCTGGGCCCTCCCCCAGCAGATATATGAATAGCAAGGGCTGCCTCTCAGAGCTGCTGGGTCTAAATCCTTTCCCTATGGACGCCAAGTGATAGTGAACACTGAGTTAGAGGTAGAAGTACCAACCAGGCTCTATAAGGAGGTCGTTGGGCCTTATCAACAAATGTGGCTTGAACCCCATGTGGCTCCAGGCATTATGCTACCAGGACATGGGGAGATCCAGGTTTTACTAGAAAATCTATAAAAAGAGCCATTGCAAGTCCTTGACATTGGATAGTGGAGTATTTATACTTGACCCCTGTGGAGGAGGCTTTTTGGGTTTGCAAGTCCAGGTTGCTGGATGAGTTTGGTCTACCCATTATACTGTGGCCCAGAATAATGGCGGTGATACCATGCAAACTATTGGGGTTATCAGAATTAAAGAAGGATCAAGTGATAGCTTTATTTCAAGAATATAAGAAGATTTTGTTGTCAAAGACCACAATTTAGGGTGCACTTGGGGGATGGTCCAGCGATTGGACACTGGGGACCATTTTCCCATCAGGTCTTGGATGATCCGCCAATTGAGGGCAGGCAAAGAAGTAGTTACTAATTAAAATGAAAAGCTGCTGGAGCAAGGGATGCTTAAACCATAAATGAGTCTGTGGGCCTCACCATTCTAATTTCAAAAAAGAAGGACGGTTTCAACTGGGTAGTGATAGACTACTGGAAGCTCAACAGTATCACCAAGAAGGACTCATATACTTTTCCATGGATTGATGATGCTTTGGTTCGGTTAAGGGGAGTTTGTTACTTCTTGGTGATCTTTATATTGGTGTCATGATTCTGATATGACTGGATGATAATTGTGGGACAGCTAGGTTAAAATCTGCCAAAAATGATATCAGATATGAGTATTCAAGTGCCTTGAGATGAGGCAATATTGAGATTAAAAGTTTTATTGGATATAACGGTTTTATTATTAAATTGCATCTAAATAAGGCGATGTTGATATTTGACAAATACAAATCAAATTGTCTACAATTAGGGCGATAGCGAATTAGAGAATAACCAGCTAAAACGAGGAGAATTGGTGGAACTGAATAGTTCAAGCTATGAGAGTGGTATTGTCCAAGACGCTGTAATATAAGAGAGATGGGCGATTAAGAAGGGTTGTTGTTAAGTGAGTTTAGAAAAAAGTGGAATAGAAAAGTTTCCGCGGTATTAAGTATATTCAATAAAAAAGGTTTTGGGAGCAAGTGCTCCATATTTATTTATAAGTTTATTCTGTTGTTTTGCAGATAATGATCATCATATCGTTTGTCCTGATTGCTCAGTGGGTCAAACCCTGTGCAAAATCCGCTGGCGTATCTATTGATACTGCCAATTTTATAACAGTGGTGCTCACTACAGGGGGCCCATTGATCAGTTATAAAAATAATAAAACCCAGTTGCCTGCTATGTCGCAGTCCAGTTGCTTTGATAAGGAATCTGCACGAGAAGCTGGGGCCATTGCATACAAGGAATTTAACTTGCATTGGACATTGTGCTCAAAAGACAAGATGAGCTGCTCCAGGAAGTTTGCAGTGAAAATCTGCTGTCATTTGATTATGATGAAAATATTCATGGGTTCTTTTGACAATTTAAGTTTGCAACTTAAGGAACTTCGGACCGGCAAAGGGCAAAACTGTTAATCTTAACCTTGGATGTTGGAAGTGCTGATCAAGTCATTTTTTATCTTCCAGATAGTTACGTTACATACCAAGAAGTTAAGAAGACGGTGCTGTGGTTGTTTAGCGGAACTGTAAAGATGTTGCAGTGGAAAGCTAAGTTCTTGACCATTGGGTTTCAGCAAAATGAGACCCTCACTGCATTTGCTGAGCGTTTTATGGTGGAAGCCCATGTGTTGATTGGGGCAGGGATTTTATCTAGGGTGATGTGTGCATTGCTATGTCCTCTGCGGTGAAGCCATATCTTGAGCTTATCAATGTTATGGCCCCGTTGTTGGAGGCTGATGTACCTCTTCTTAAACTTGTTCAGTTTGTACGTTGCTTAGCTGTAACTTTCCCGCCACTCAACATTGAACAGATTCACACTGTCGCTGTTGCTGACCCTAATTATGTGGGGGAATCAATCAGTTAGTGCAGTTTTCTCCAGGTTACTCATTGCAGTCCAACATCCATCCCATATCTGCCAATTGACAACTGACCAACTACCACTTTAGCCCTAAATACGCTGATCAACAGCAGGCGTTCTACTGATGTGGGTCTGGTTACGCTGATCATATTCAGATTGCCCTTCCAAGTGGGCCAACTTATATTAAGCACAGACGTAGGACTTATGGAGTAAGTTGTTTTAATTGCGGTTGCACTGGGCACATGGGATGATGGTGCCCTAATCGACGGATCCCTTACTTACAATAGGATCAAAGTTATCAGGGAAAAGTCAGAGCGGAGTAGAGATGGGACTCTCTACTTCTGCTATCTCAAATTTATACGTCCCACCTGAAGCTGCTGTATTAATTGCAGCAGAAGCCTCCCAGTATAATGATACCTCCCTCTACCAACAGCTGGTTGGGGGAGTAAATGTGCTGTCTCAAATAAAAGTCAAAGAAACTGCAGACACAAGGTTTCCGGAGCAGCCAAAGCCTTACGCTTGTCAGATGTTTAACCAAAGTCCATCAGACCAGCTGAACCATTTGCAGATGCATTGTCTCTAAGAGGAGTAGAGGTCGCCCTTCCAGTGGATGCTATTAAAACAAAGTACCCTACAGTTGTTGCGAGTATTATAAACTTCCTGGGAAAACGTGAACCACTGAAAGTACACGTAGTAAATAGCTGGCATTCATCTTACTTGGAGTACACCTACTGTGACATTGTGGTAGCTAAAACCCAAGTACGAGCTATAATTGATATGGGCGCTCCTGTTAACATTGTCTCCACTAAGTTGGTGGTGAAGTTATCTTTAAAACCTGACATAGTACACTGGATGGTGTATGTGACTGCTGGAGTGGAAACCACAGTCTCAGCAACTACGACCTGTTGATTGAGACTGCTTTTATGCAACACTATGGGGCTGTCGTTGACATGATGGAAAAAACCCTCACTATTTTAGGACAGCGGATCTCAATTTATTTTACCTCTAGCAGAGTGCCAAAGGGTTCAGTGCATATGGGCAGATCAACCTTGCCTACAGCGATGGGGTGATTACAGTGCGCTATAATCATTTAAAAGGGAAAACTTAGGCCCTTCCCCATTAGTTATATGAATATCAGTGGTTACCACTTAGGGAAGATGGAGCTATATCCAAAACCTCTGAACACCAAGTAATAACTGACACTGAGTTAGAAGTGAAGTGCCAGCTGAGCTCTATGGGGAGATCATTGGGCCTTATCAGCAATCGTGGCTTGAGCCTCACGTGGCTCCAGGCATCATACTTCCGGGCCATGGGGAGATCAAGATATTGATAGCAAATCTTCAGAACAGACCAACCAAATCCGCCGGCATCAGATTATAGCATATTTACATCTGAACCCGGTTGAGGAAATCAACCAGGTTCATGAGTTCAATTCTCTGGATGAATTTGGTCTGCCCATCAAACTGCATCTTGGCGTAATGGTGGTTGTACCGCGGTAGAATTTATCTGGGTTATCAGAAGATCAGAAGGATTGGGTGAAAGCTTTATTTAAAAAATATAAAGAGGTTTTTGCGGCTGATGATCATGATTTGGGGTGCACTCGGGGGGTGGTTCATAGACTGGACACTGGGGATCATCCCTCATCCAGTCTCAGCCAATCCGCTGATCAAGGGCTGCCAAAGAAGTTTTCACTGAGGAGATTGACAAGCTGCTAGAGCAGGGAATGCTAGAACCATCTAAGAGTCTTTGGGCTTCGCCTGTCCTAATTGTAAAAAAAGGATGGCACTAACCATGTAGTAATTGACTACCAGAAGCTCAATAGCATCACCAAAAAGACTCATACTTTCTGCCACAGATTGATGATGCACTGGATTAGTTAGGTGAAGCTTGCTACTTCTTGGCAATGGACTTGATATCTGGTTATTGGCAAATTGAGTTGCCCGCGGCAGAACAAGAAAAATGCATCATAATCACATCCAAAGGGCTTTTCCAGTCAACTCAGATGCCGCAAGGGCTATGTAATTCCCAGCTACGTTTCAACGAGCAATGGACACCATTCTGAGAGATCTGAAGCTGTCATGTGTACTCATTTACCTTGATGATATCAATGTCTTCTCTCGCATGTTCACTGAACACCTTACCCATTTGGAAGAGGTATTTCGCCGACTGGCTGAGGCCAATATTAAAATCAAGCCCTGGAAATGACACTTCTTCAAGGATCAGCTGGAGTACATCATTTTTGTGGTGGATGCAACAGGGCTGAGATCCCAACCCACTAAGGTGGAGGCTATCCATGATATGACTAAGCCAGTTAGTAAGTGGGACATTCAGGTGTTTTTGGGGATGGTGGGTTATTACTGACGCTTCATACACAATTTTAGTTGCATTGGTGGTCCACTGTTTGAGCTACTAAAGAAGGATGTCATGTTCAAATGGATGGAATGGCACCAATGTGCCTTTGATACACTTTAAATGGTGCTAATTAGTGCGCCTGTGTTACGCTACCTTAATTTTGATAAGGAATTTATAGTGCAGATGGATGCATCACTTTCTGATGTTGGGGCAGTCCTGTCTCAGAAGGATGATGAGGGGGAGGAGCACCCTGTGGCATACTGCAGTCATAGCTTGAATTGCCATGAATGAAATTACACTGTAACTGAGTGAGAGTGCTTAGCGGTGATTTATGCATATAAGCAGTTCTGAGTCTACTTGCACGGAGTAAAGTTTAAGGTTGTAACGGATCATGCATTGTTGCGCTGGTTGCAGAACTTGAAAGAGCCTGAGGGGCGGCTAGCCCGATGGGCTCTTAAGCTGCAAGCTTATGACTTCAAAATTTTTCATTGACCAGGAGCAAAACACCAAAATACCGATTGTTTATCAAGATTGCCAACAATTGCAGTTACAGCAGATATAAGTGACATAATGTTTGACAAAATGCTCAGCGGAAAGTACAACTATGAACTGCCCCAAGTGATTAAAGCGTTGGACAAAATGTAAACAAATACTTTCCAACAGAATGGAGAATTGTATAAGTGGATCGGCAATTCTATGGTGAATTTTCCGTGACCCTCAGCATGGCCAGGAATTATTATGAGCGCCCACAAGGCAGTTGGACATGGTGGGGTGCTCAAGACAATGGAGTTGTTGCGCCCTCAGTACTATTGGGAAAGTATGAACTTTGATGTGCTTGAAACCATTTCCTGTTGCCATCAGTGCCAAGTAGAGAAGCCATTCCGCCATAAGTCTTCATACCACTTAGTGAAACCTCACTTTGCTTGGCATACAGTCTCTATCGATGTCATTGGTCCCTTGCCAACAGGAGCTAACCGGTGTAAGTAAATTCTGGTGGCTATCAACCACTTGACCTGGTGGGTTGAGGCAAGGGCAATACGGGATTTGGGGCGGTTACAGTTGCCAAGTTTGTAATGGAATGCATTATTCAGCGCCATGGCTGCCCTCAGTTCATTCTCACTGATAACAGAACCAACTTTACTTTGCACATCCTCCCCAAACTGAACGTGCTTATGGGTACCCATGGAGTTCTGATGACCCCATACCACCCCAAGTCTAATGGAATGGTCAAACAGGTGAATGAAACTTTGGTGAACATACTATGAAAATTAGTAACGGATTGCCCTTCTGATTGGAGTTCTCTTTTTTCCACTGCTGTGTTTGCCTATAACATTAGTTATCATTCCGCCATGGGGAAAAGTCCCTTCCAACTACTATATGGCCAACACTCAGCCCTTCTGGCATTACTTTATTTGTGTGTATAAGACACCAGCGGAATGGAACCCCACCGCTACTTGAAAAACCTCAAGAACATTCTAATTAGACTGCAAACTGAAGCATATTCCTTCAGCCTAGCCAAGAAGATTAGGAATCAGGCCACCAATCAGGTACATCATAGTGGGCTAGCAACATTCAAGGATGGCAACATGGTTCTCTTCCATGACCAACATATATTTGGGCGGAAACATAAGCTGGCCAGTATTTGGACTGGTCCATTCAAAGTTATAGAGAAAACTGGGGTTTGCATATACCATCAAGGATCCCATAAGTGGTCAGATCATTAACTGAGTACACATGAAGTTCCTCTGACCATACAAACAATATGGGCCTTATCATCCAGTCAAGGAGGGTTTAATGTCACAATTTTTTAATATGAATGGACAATAATCATGGGACAGCTAGGTCAGAATCCACCAAAA
Organism: Massospora cicadina; assembly: GCA_022478985.1. Classification (NCBI taxonomy): domain Eukaryota; kingdom Fungi; phylum Entomophthoromycota; class Entomophthoromycetes; order Entomophthorales; family Entomophthoraceae; genus Massospora; species Massospora cicadina. The sequence continues at coordinate 16,917 of JAKSZP010000213.1, forward strand.
ATGATATCAGATATGAATATTCGAGTGCCTCAAGATGAGGCAATATTGGGATTAATGGGTGTTATTGGATATAACGGTTTTATTATTGGATCGCCTCTAAATAAGGCAATTTTAACATTTGACAAATACAAATAAAATCGTCTACAATTAGGGTGATAGAGAATTAGAGAATAACCAGCTAAAACGAGGAGAATTGGTGGAACTGAATAGTCCAAGCTATGAGAGTGGTATCAACCAAGCCGCTGTAATATAAGCGAGATGGGTGATTAAGAAGGGTTGTTGTTAAGTGAGTTTAGAAAAAGCAGAATAGAAAAGAATCCGCGGTATTAAGTATATTTATTAAAAAAGGTTTTGGGAGCAAGTGCTCCGTATTTATGTATAAGTTTATTCTGTTTTTTCGCGGACAACAATCATCATATCGTTTGTCCTGATTGCTCAGTGGGTCAAACCCTGTGTAAAATCCGCTGGCGTATCTATTGATACCGCCAATTTTATAACAATTGGGTTACTGGCAAATCAAGTTACTCATAGTGGAACAGGAGAAATGCGCCGTAATCACATCTAAGGGGCTTTTAACCACCATATATGCCTCAAGGGCTGTGTAACGCCACAGCTACATTCCAACGGGCTATGGACACCATCCTTGGTGACCTGAAGCTGTTGTGCATTCTTGTGTATCTTAATATTATCAATGTCTTCTATCAAAAGATTTCTGAGCACCTTACCCGTTTGGAGGAGGTATTCCACTGGCTTGCTGAGGCCAACATCAAGATTAAGCTCCATAAATGCCACTTCTTCAAGGACCAAATGGAGTACCTCAAGTTTGTGGTAGATGCAAAGGGGCTTAAACTGCAGCTGGCTAAGGTGAAAGCTATTCAGAAGATGACCCCGCCAAGCAGCAAACGCAACGTACAGGTATTTTTGGGATGGTTGGTTACTATCAACGCTTTATCCACAACTTCAGTTGTATTGGAGGTCTGATGTTTGGGTTGCTAAAAAAGGATTTCGTGTTTGAATGGATGGAATGCCAATGATGCTCATTTGATACACTTCAGATGGCGTTAATCAATGAACCAGTGCTACACTATACAAATTTTGATAAAGAGTTTACCATTCAGATGGGTGGGTATTTTTCAGCTTTTGGGGCGGTTCTATCCCAAAAGGATGAAGAGGGGAGGAGCACCCAGTTGTATACTGCAGTCGGAGCCTGAACTGTCACAAACGCAAATATACCATGACTGAGAAAAAGTGCTTAGTGGTGATCTACACATATAAATAATTCAGGGTGTACTTGCATGGACTGAAGTATAAAGTAGTAACCAATCATGCTTCGTTACAAAGGTTGCAGAATCTCAGAGAGCCTGAAGGGGGCTGGCCAATGGGCTCTCAAATTGCAGGCTTACAATTCAAGATACTTCACCAACCTGGAGCCAAACACCAAAATGCAAATTGTTTATAGAGATTACCCACGTTTTCCGTTAAAATGGATTTTGGAAATGTAATGTATGACAAAATGCTCAGCAGCAGATACAATATCAACCCACCAAAAGTTTTATAAAGGCGCCAAATGAGATTGAGCTAGTACCTTTCAGTAAATTGGGGAGCTGTACAAACAGATTGACGATTTGATGAACTTTCCAAGACCCTCAGCATGGCCAATCATTATTATGAGTGCACATAAGGAAACCAGACATGATGATTGCACAAGGCGTTAAATTGTTGCACCCTCAGTATTCTTGGGAGAGCATGAACTTTAACGTGCTTGAGAAAATTTCCTGCTGCCACCAGTGGCAATTTGAAAAACCCTTCTTCTAGAAGACTTCATACCAGTCAGTGAAACCACATTTTTCTTGGCATACAATTTCCCTTGATGTCGTTGGTCCTCTGATGATGGGAGAAAAGTGGTCCAAGTACATTCTGGTGGTGACTGATCACTTGACCAAGTGAGTTGAAGCATAGGCAATACAGGATTTGGGGCGGTCACAGTGGCCAAGTTTATAATGGAATACATGATCCAGCGACATGGCTGCCCTCAGTTCATCCTTACTGATAATGGAACAAACTTTACCTCTCACATCCTTCCAAAGCTAAATAAGCTGATGGCCATCCGCGGAATCCTGATGACCCCATATCACTCCATGTCCTATGGTATGATTGAGAAATTTATTGGGGCCTTGGTGAACATACTACAGAAATTGGTAAAGGATTGACCTTAAGGTTAGAGTTCTCTCCTTTCCACCGCCATCTTCACCTACAACGTTAGCTATCACTCTGCAACGGGGAAGAGTCCCTTTCTAGTTACTATATGAATGGCAACCAGCTCTTCCTGCACTTCTCTATGCCTTCATAGAAGATACAGGTGGAATGGATCTGCAACATTACTTGACTAACCTGACAAACACTTTAATCAAACTGCAAAATAAAGCGCACTCTTTCAGCTTGGGCAAAAAGATAATGAATTAGGCTGCCAATAAGGTATGACTTAGTGGGCTATTTCAGCTCAAAGAAGGATAGACGATTCTGTTTCATGACCAGCATAGGTTTGGCCAGAATCATAAGTTGGCCAACATCTAGGTTGGACTGTTCAAAAAAGTTGAGAAAATGTATATTGACGCCTACATTATCAAGGATCGTGCAAGCGGTAAGATCATTAACTGAGTGCATACAAAGTTTCTCAGGGCGTTTAAACATTAGGAGACTTATTGTACAGTCAAAGGTGTAACGTTGAGATCTGATATGACTGGATGATAAGCCCCAAAATAGCTGCGGCAGATCTGCTAAAATTCATCTATAACAATTTGATATTGTATGAATATTTGAGCGCCTTAGGATAAGGTGATACTTAGCAAGGAAGGATAGTTATTGGATCACCTCCAAATAAGTGATAAGGTGATGTCAAAATATGACAAATATTTACTAGATCGCCTCAAACTAAGGAAATAGAAAATTAAAGAATAATAGACTCTGCCAAAGCCTCTCAGATACAAGGATGAACCAATTAGAATATCGCAGTAAAGAATAGCCTAAGCAAATGGGTTGTATCTACTGAAGTCATGATATATAAGTGATACAAGAAGTTTTGAGGAGGAAGATTTTTAGTAGGAAGAAGAGAGTGGAGCAGAAAGAATTGATATTAATATAAAATTAATAAAGTGGTGTGGTCAAAGCTATTTGCTTCATAATTATTAAATTCCTTCAGTTTGTCTCAAGGACTGCAATCTCCATATCATCCATCCGTTGCTCAGTGGGATTAACCCTGTGCAAATCTTATGGATTATCACAGCTATATCGCCCAAAATTTATAGCAATGTTGATACCTCCATGTGCATAATCATTTTTATTCTTAACCTGTCTTAATCATGAGTCAATCATGCAAAGCATCACATAAGGGTATAAAAATTTCATTTTGAAGATGTATTCAATAATTTTTCCACTGCTTGCACATAATCTTAAATAGCTACATTAACAAATCATGTTGGAGATGATGTTGCATTCTTTTAACACCATTAGCTTGAGAATAGTATGTAGAATTAATCCTCCGACTAGACTTGCAGCTACACCCATTAAAGCTGAAATTTTCACTGCATTTTTGCTGAAACAACAAATGATTTGATTTTTAGTTATTAAAAGTGAAGGTCTTGCTAACTCCAGCTCCACCAGTCACAAACAGACTAAAGAGTTGTTTGCTTCCACTCTGATGCTCCTGAATGCTGCAAGTGACTGCAGAGAAGAGCTCTTATTGATTAATGTTTATTGCAGCAAAAGCTTGTTTGAGTTGTTTATATATAATACCTTGGTTGGAAATTTCTATCTCAAGCTCTTCTTCAACCAACCCTTAGGATCCCTGCAGTTTTTCAAATTAATAAGGTTAGTTGAAAAAAATCTTGATTGGAGATTTATTTTGCAGAAAACCCTCCATGTGTTTGATCTTCTCCTTCAACATCTTGTTCATGGGCAAGGAATTCATCTCACACATTAACAAAATCTCTGAGCAGAGCACTCTCAGATTCATATGGCTGATATTGAAGAAGGCTATATAAGTAGTTCTCAGGATCTGTATAAATAATGAAGAATGTCACTTGTAAAACCGCTGGGAAATCTCATAAAATCAATTTTTATTTGTCTGTGCCAGTAACAAGCTTTTGCCTTTGTTGTGAAAGTTCTTCATCACCTTCATCAAGTCTTTATTAAATGCCATCTTTGTTGGTGTAGTATGGCTCAAATTGAATTGAAAACTCAACCAAACTTAAATCCTTGAAGTTATATTCTGAATGTTTATAGGGAGATTCTTGTATTTCTTAATGATGCTGGAGAACACTTTATTTCCTGATTGCTATAAATCTTCAAAGCGCGATATCATTGTTCAGGCTTATTCATGTTCAAGAATATGCATTTTCTAAACTTCTGCAGAATGGAAGGTGACACAACCAGAATACACATTTTAATGCAGAATTAGATGCTCCTTTATAATTCTCATGCATATTTTAAACAACTTGCGGGCAACATTTAAATATTCTTGTGTTTTTTTCTGATTGCCTTTGCAATACCCTGATTCAAGTTTACAGGCATAGACTTTGTGATATTTTTCACTATAATGGGCGATTGACTGGTTTATCTTACATGGCTGAATGTCAATGTTGCCATCCCACGAATGAAGGATAGCAGATAAATAGTTATTTATCAATTTTTACTCAATTTGTCACTTCAGAATGTACAGCTATCAAACATTTCTTATGAACTCATCTGAAGTTTTAGCAACAATGCAAGTGTGCTAACACAGCTTATGCATAAAGGTGAAGTGACATGTTTGAGAGTTTTTGTAGCATGTATAGTGTGGTGATGCATTTTTTTTAGTACTAGATGGTCCCAACCCAAGGGGGGGATTCATCGATGTTTATTGAATTACGCCTGGGCTCCTAAGAGCCTGAGGCGAGGGAAGGGGAGGGAGGAGGCATCGAGAAAGGGAGGGGGTTTGCGCTCCAGAGCCGTGCTGCAGTGACAACTGAGCGGGGGAGGGTTGGCGACATAGTGCAGACCTTCAGGGCCATCTCAAAGTGTACCTGAAAGTGGGTGATCATGTGTGGAAGGGTCCACACCTGCTGGTCAAAGGCAGCACGAAGGAAGGAGTTATGGATGGTCCAGATGGCTGTGGCATAGGCGAGGACATGGAGGGGTCGGTGGCAACCAGGCAATGTCTGCTCAAACATGAGGCCTTGCACAGGGTGTCCAGACCAGGGCTGAGCATGGAGGAGCGCGCGGGCCTTTGGCCAAAATGCGGCGACACCTGGACAGGTGAAAAAATGACGGAGGTGGGAGTGAATAGGCTCCACACAGTGGGGGCAGCTTCGGTGCTGGAAGAAAGGGCCAGTCCAGTCCCCTGTCCTGTATGAACAGTGGAGCACCCTCCATAAGGTGTTGGACACCTTTGCTGACAGGATGGGGTGATAGACGTCCTTCCACAATTCCTTAAGGTCAAATCTCACGGAGGGAGGGAGGAGCTCAAGGAGTCTTGGGCGGATGGGAGGACGATCTTGGGGGTTGAGGCGAGTTGTGACAACTTGTCCATTGTGCACAATTGCATGGCGATGGGGGCTGAGGCCAGGGCCTTCCCTTCTGTATGGGAAGGCATGATGGATCCGCGCGCCTACTCGTTTCAGGGCAAGGAGAGCCTGGTTCCAGTAGGGGGATGAGGATGGTTTTAGGCGATGGCCTGGGTGGTTTGTGAGTCACTCCCCTAATGAGGTCAGAGATGCTCTAGGAAGACCCAGAGCTGCTGACACTGACTGGCGGAGGGCGGGCGCCCATTGGGGCATGGGGGTCGCGTCCCAGCAGACAATCGGCCATAGGAACTTCAGGAAGATTGTGGTGGCGTGGGATCGCATATCCAGAAGCCCTAGGCCCCCTTCATTGCAGGGTTGGGCAATGGTTGAGAGGGCCATTGGTGGATGGTTTGAGCCCCAGATCCAACAGCGGAGGAGTACATTGAGCCGCGTATAAAAGGCATCTGTGAATGGGCAGATGTGCGCTAGGAACCAGACTTTGGAGAGGAGGAACACATTGGCCATCAGAGCTCGACCCTGGGGGGTGATGTGCCGCCGGTTCCAGCTGGCAATCCTGGAGTTAACTGCTGCAAGGAGCAAGTCCTCATTGTCTTTTAGCGCAACTCCTTGTTGGTTGGTGAGAACGCCCAGGTGACGGAAGGTACCGCGCTTAGGTTCAATACCAGATGGTGGGGGAAGGTGGGGGAGCTGACCTGTACAACTGTTGTCTTGGAGGTGTTGACCATGGCGTTGGACGCCTTGGTGTACCTCTCAATGGTCACAGCAGCGAGGGCAACATCCACAGGGCAGCCAAATGCAATGGCAGTGTCATCTGCAAATGCCATGGTGCGTGTGGGGGCTTTACCTGGGACCAGAATCCCTGTTAGCTTGTCCTGTAAGGAGGCCAAGAGGGGGTCAAGGGTGATGTTAAAAAGGATAGGGCTCAGGGGGTCCCCTTGCCGGAGACCTTGTCCAACTGGTACTGCCACTGTAAAACCCATTGGCGCCAGGACTCTGGTGTGGAGCTGGTCATAGAGCGCTGATATCCAGCGCCTAGCTGCGGGTGGGAGATGGAAGCGGGCCAGGGAAGCATCAATATACTTCCAGGCTACCCGATCATATGCTTTCTCCATATCCAGGAGAGCCACAAAGCCATTCACCTTACGAGAGTTAGCAGTCAAAGTCATGTGAAGGTCATTATAGTTGTCCCATAACGACCTCCCCGGAATAAAACCGTAATGGGATGGGGAGAGGCGAGGTGACACCCATTTGGTGATGCGGTTGGACAGAAGCTTCGTGAAGAGCTTGTAATCTGTGTTGATCAACGCTGTGGGGCGCCAGTTCGCCAGGTTCTCACGGTCTGACTTCTTGTGAATGAGGGTCGTGATTGAGCCTCTGGAGTCGGGGAGGACCTCGCCATTCACCAAGAGTGCAGCGAAGAGGTCGCGGATGGTTCTGGCTATCACTGCAGGTTCCAGAAGGTACACCTCAAAGGGTATTCCGTCTGGGCCTGGGGCTTTAAGCCGTGGGGATTTTAGAAGGGTTTCCATCACCTCCTGGATGGAAATAGGCGCCAGTAGAGCCTCATCAGCCCGTGGGTCAATGGGCGGCTCTGGAGCCCGCCACAGGAAGTCTTGGATGTCCGACAGGTCCACCTGGGTGGCATGGAAGAGGCTGGAGTAGAAGCGGTGTAGTTCCTGCGTGATTTCCTCCTTATCCGAAGTGGTTGTAGTGCCAATCTTCAGTGCAGTAATATCCTGCGCTGTTGACCGGGATTTCTGTTTAAGAAAGAAGAAGTGGGTGGGGCGTTCCTATTGAGCATAATAAAGAGATATTGTAAAGTTTGCTGCCCGTTCTTCCTGCAGCGTGAGCTCCAAGCGGAGTGCTTCCTGCGCCGCTTCCCAGTCTTCCAACCATCTGGGAGAGGGCGAAGGCTGGCAGTTTCGCTCTAGATGTCTGATTCTGGCTTCCGCCCTTTTGACTCTGGCGTGAGCTGCGGTCATCCGTGCTTTGGTACAGTTGTAAGTAACGCGGGTGATGCCCTCCTTGGTCACCGCCCATCTAGCCTTGTGGTCAAGCAGGTGGGGTGGGGGGAGGTGAGAGTCTCCCGGATGGTTATAGACAGCTTCTCCTTAGTGAAGGGGTTGTTGAGAAGAGCTGGGGCAACCCTAGGCCAGAACCTATGCGACGGTCTAAGTGTGGTGGTGAGGACAACGGTGAGTGACCTTTGATCACTCAGATGGTTGTCACGAGAGATGGGAGAGGAGACGCGGCCAATTAGCAGGGGGCCAATCAGTGCCATATCTATGCGTGACGCTGACTGGAAAGCTCCTCCATCATACTGGATCCTAGTCATGCAACCTAGGACAGACGCGGAGGGTGGAAGCGCATCTATAAAGCCACTCAGGCGAAGGAAATCCTGGAGGCGACTTGATCCAGGGCGTTCCTTTGCTGCAGGGGGTAAGAGTCATGGACGCGACTTATGGTTGTGTTGAAATCTCCTAAGAGGACTGTATTCCGTGGGAGATTGAGTTGGACGAGCTCTTCCAAGAACTGATTTGCTCCTGACCTGCATTAGGCAGGTAGATGCTTGCAGCGAAGAAGGAGAAGTCAGGAGTGGTGAGTTTGGCCAGTATGAGGCGGCCACCTAGATATTGTGAAAAAGAATGGTTTTTAACCTGGAGATTCAAAACAATAAGGGCGGCATAGTTTGTCCAGAAGGAGTTGCCTCCAAACTGTTCATTCCATGCAGATTGTTCGTGGGGGAGGATATGGGGCTCTGGACAGCAGCGATGTCAATTTGTGCTGACCTGAAGTTTCGGAGGAGGCGGGCTCTCCGCTTAAAGTCCCGCAACCCATTTGCGTTGATGGATTGCAGGGCCAGGGTGCTGCCATGGGGACTCATAGCTGTTCCACTCCATGTCCTGGGGGTTGCCAGCGCTTAAACCTGCTGCTGTGAGGCGGCTAGTTTTGAGTCCTTTAGCTTGACTATTAGCTGCAATTCGTGAGGAGCGTCGAGGGTTCTGAGGGGAAGGAGAGGGTGGGGGGGCGGAGGACCCAGTAAGCCAGCCTAGGATGCTGCCCCCGCTCCGTTGCAGGGGAAGGACCTGAGGGTGCTCAATGGTGACCTCCGCGGTGTCCCCATTTGATGAGTCTGAGTCCATATTCACTTCCTCCAACACTGCAAAGGATCCGCGCGAAATGGACTGTGGGGTTGGGGTAGGACTCTTTGAGGTGGCACTTCTACTACAGGCCGCGGGTTGCCAGTCCATGCTGGTGGGCATAGCTCCATTGGGAGCTGAGGGTTGATGCGATAAATCGCTGGTGGAGGTTGGTGGGGGTGCCGCGGAGCCCTGAGTGGGGGTGGCTGACGAGGGGCACCCTGTGGGAGATGCCTTGCGCTTGGTGAGAGAGAGAGTTGACTCTGGGAGATTGGAGGGGGTGCCCATTGGAAGGGGGCATGAGCGCGAAGGTATCCCATACCAATAGTGGGGTTAGCTGTTTCAACTACTAGGCGTAAGGCCTCAGGGGACAGGTCTTGAACGGGAACCCATTGTGTGGGTTGTGGAATTGCTGCTGCAGCCACGTGGGATCGTTTTTGGCCTGGTTTAGGCCCCTGGGTGGTGGCTAAGAGGGCTTGTTTTTGAGCTGTGCATCCACTATACAAGTGTCCAAGGGCGTTACACCATGAACACCGGGGGCGCGCCTGATCAGGGTCGACAAAAAGATCTCAGGGCATGCCCCAACTACCACCACACGAGGAATAACCTCAATGTTGCGGGATACAGTGGGGGAGGGGATGAACGACGCCCTAGTAGTGCGAGCTCTTTGAGTGGGAGCATAGTAAGAGCGGATGCTAAAGTCCACTGAAAGAACAGACCCAAACTCCATTAAACCACGATGGAGTGCCAGTTTAAGAGACTCAGGATCAACAGTCTTTGGTAGGTTGGAAAAAGTAACCCATGAAATTTTCTCCAGGTGAGAGCGTGTGCGAGAGATGCGAAGAGATCCGCGTGGAATAATGACCTGGAGGGTGACAGCATGGTCAGCAAGGGCAGCTTCAGTGAAGCCCACATCAATGTAGTGGCCCTCCACTGATTCATGGATGGTGGTGTTAATTGGGAATGTCTCCGCAATCGCTGCAAAGTATGAGAAGTAATACTCTGTATAGAATTCAACAGGGTTATGCCCATAATAAAGGCGAATTGCGTGGGAGAGGGTTGAGCGAGGTAGAGCTTTTGCGCTCTAGTTTCGGCCCATTTCTTCTTAACATCAGCAATAAACGCCACTTCACGGGGATCAGCTTTGGGTAGCGTTGGTGCCAGAGGTTTTTGCCATGCCCCAGTGGCTCCTTTGGTACGTTTGTGTTTGCTTTGGGCTGCAATTGCGGGTTGAGTGTGAGCCAGTGGTTTGGACAAGTTTGCGGAGTTCCCTTGTTGCTGGAATGTTACAGCAGTTGCTGGCGTCATATTAAATTGAGGGGCGGTTTGTTGGGCCTCGCTAAATTGGGGAGGCCCATCCAGATTGGAATTAACTCCAGCCAGTTGGGAGGAGGGAGATGTTTCATCACCATCCCAATCTTTTTAGGTAAATTCAGCCTGAGTATTTGCTGTGATTTCGTGGGCAAAACTCATTGGATGATTGGTGAATTGGTCGTTTTCAGCATATTGAGATAAAGTGCCAACTTGAGAGGTGCCAATTACGGGGTTTAAATGGGACGGGTGAGATTGGAACTGGTGTGAAGTTCCAAAATCCGAACCATTTGAATCCTCATTGGGAAGAGTAGATTGTCCCAATTTGGTGCTTAGTGAACCAGAATGTGCGGCTAATCCAACCTTAAATCCAAGGGTTTGGGGGCCAGGTGATTGTTGGGCCTTGCTAAATTGGGGAGTTCCATCCAGATTGGAATTAACTCCAGCCAATTGGGAGGAGGGCGATGTTTCATCACCATCCCAATCTATTTGGGTAAATTCAGCCCAAGTATTTGCTGTGATTTCGTGGGCAAAACTCATTGGCTGATTGGTGAATTGGTCATTTTCAGAATATTGAGATAAAGTGCCGACTTGAGAGGTGCCAATTACGGGTTTAAATGGGATGGGTGAGATTGGAACTGGTGTGAAGTTCCAAAATCCGAACCATTTGAATCCTCATTGGGAAGAGTAGATTGTCCCAATTTGGTGCTTAGTGAACCAGAATGTGCGGCTAATCCAACCTTACATCTGAGGATTTGGGGGCCAGGTAGCTGGGTATCGCCCCTCATGGAGGGAGCCAGAAACACGGCGTCAGCAATAATAGATGGGGCTGAATTAGCTGACACAATGGGGGAGGTGAATGCCTGGATGGGCTGAGTTGCATTCAACTGAGCAGACGCCATTAAAACAGCGTGGGTGATGGCCTCCTTGGTTGGAGGGGGCCCAGCGGGTTGGTGGGAGGCAGCGCACACAGAGCTGTTAGGCGTGCAGGTTGCAGAAGTGCGATCAGGTGAACTGGCGCTAGTTGTAGTAGCTCCAGGTTGGGGGGTGGTGCCTGCTTACATGGCTGCTGCTTGAGAGCGGGTGATTCTGGTTGACCCTGAGGTGGGTAACTGAGGCTGCTTCGTTTGGGGGTGGTGCTGGCTCGTTTGGCATAGCCTGCGGGTTCTTTTGCGGGGTTTCCCGCCATATTTGCTAATAGTTTTCGTAAATCTCTTTTAGTGGAGCTAAATTTCAGGCTGAATTGATTTTCAAAAAGTGATGCTTAGCAGAAAGAGATAGTGTGGTGATGCATTTAATTGCGCTTAACCAAATTGTTCTTATCATGATCTTCAAATTCAGATGGGAGTCAGAATGATATTAATATATCAATGAGTTCATTTCTTCTTAAGTTTTAATTAAAGGTGCATTTGCAATTCATATATCTATATAGATGTGCGAACTGCCTCAACTTTGAAATTCCACACGCCACCAATAATCTCTAACTTTGCCATATAAAATCTTCATGTTGTTAATAATATTTTAAGAAGGCTAAACCTACTTTTGAAATCATGCCTGACTACACCCATGTATTGTTCAATAAGATGCTGCAATTTGTCAACACTGATATTTATTTGGTTCTCATTCAATTATTTGTCAGTAATAAAGGGACTCTTCAAATGTCTGACCAGTCGGTGTCATTTTAGCTCAATGTTAAATACTAAAATGGTAGTCTAAGGCAACAAATTTATGCTATCAATTTGTTATGCACCAAAAACTTCTCTCTCTCGTTGCAAACACTTTTGCAACCCATTCCATTCAAGACTTAATCCAGTTTGATAATCTCATAGAGGGGATTAGTCTGCGCCCATGTCTGGGAGCAGTTGGGCAAGCAAAGCAAGAGGAGCAGGCGGAAGGCCCGCGGCCTCTAACGTTCGAAAACGCCCTGGAGAATCTGGCGGAATAGAAAAAATTTAAAAAAACTGGCGGTCACAATTTCCCTGGAGATACTCGCGTGGCAAGCACGATGCAACCAGTACATCAATACGCCACATTCCCAGCCACTTTTGTCGATGGAATTTGGAGTCCATGTGTATCTGGACATCCAAAAAACGGCCCTATGGGAAAAATTTTGTGAAGATGTACACAAAATTTTCCCGACCGCGGTGTACGTTGCACCTCACTCCATGTCACGCAGTTGGCTGGACCTAGGTTTGAAAACAAAATAGCAGCAGATGAGGCTGCAGCGGTGCATGTAGTGGTAGACCTCCCCGAAGGGCAACGGGTCGTCAAAACTAAACGCACCAGATGGACAAAATTGAACCAAATTTTCCTCACGTTTGACTTTTTACCTACTACGGTAAAACGTGACATTTTGGAGCAACACCTGAAAGATGGTCTCACCATATACGGCGAAATACAATCTTTCGAAATGCAACGTTTCACGCTGATGCCACACCTGTGCACTGGCAAAGCCATTGCAGTTCTGACCCCATCTGAGGAGATCGCGAAGGACCTAACCCAGATCCCACACTCCACCTTTATTGATATCACAGGGCACACCACTCACCCATTCTGGGTAACCGTGGACAGCGCGCCCCCATTTGCACCCACTGTGACGCGTTTGGCCATAAGGCACACGTGTGCCCCATTAAAGAGGGCATTACATTCCAAGAGCACCCCTCGGCGGCCATGGCCAGCGGAGAGGCGCACTACGAACCAACCGTAAGCACCAAAGAGGCCTTCCCGTGGGGAGCACAAGGCTGCTACCTATTGGTAAAGCCCATCTCCCTGCAGGAGTGGAAGAAGGCCAAGCAGGCCCATAGGACTGCAGCCAAGGAAGCGGCCAAGGTCCCCACCACCATCCCACACTCACAACGCCAGGAGGACATGGAGACCTTTGCGGCGGAAGCAACTCGGGAATCCATCACCCAATCAGATGGGGAGGCCCAAGCTGAATGGGCCACTCAATCTGAGGATCCGATGGGAGATTCGATCTCACCCAATCGCTGCACCCAAGCCCCAGTTGAAACCGACTTGGGACCTATCCCAACCGAAAAATTTTTTTTTGCCCCACTCGACGGTGCACCGAACCTATCCGCACCGCAAAAAAATTCGTCCGACGTCGGGAAAACAAAAAGCGAAGGCCAAAGCCAACGCGACTCTTTCCACAAAAATTAACAAAAACCCCGATAGCGTTGCTGCTAATACCTGCGCTGCTGTGAAAGCCTGTGGGGACCTGGAAGAGGCTGGTGGGCCAGGGGGCCCACCCCCTCGCACCTAAGGTGCGATGGGGGAAACCTTCACTCTAGGGATGTTGAATATTGCCGGACTCAAGGCCTCCCCATCCTGGGCTAGGAAACTGAGTTTTTTACAAAATAATTTACCCGTGGATATCCTGGCCATCCAGGAAACCCACTGTCCACGAGGTTCCAAGGATGCTTGGAAAACAATGCTCCTACCATCCCTATCCTTTTGGTCAAAGCACTGTGGGGTGCTAATTTGGAAAAACAATTTTTTTAAATTTACATCTTCAGAAACATTCCTAAATGACCGAGTGCTCGTTGTCACCTTCTCTTGGGCTGATGTTGCACACACAATTGTCAACATTTACACCCCAAACGGTGCACAAGAACGTCGGGAATTTTTCTCATTGGTCAAATCCCTCCCAATACCCCCCGATTCTTTCCTAATCGGTGACATGAACTGTTGGCTAACCTCACCAATGGACCGGTGGCCGCCCTCACCCCACGCCCCACAGGGTCATGTAGAACTACGCGTTCTAAAAGCCACCCTTGGGTTAATGGATGCGCTGCCATGACATGCCCCACTGCTCAAAAACATGATGCGTCCCCACATCCACAACGGCCAATTAAGGTCCATGACCCACATTGACCTTATTCTAGCGCCGGCGAAATTCCAACCCCACATCTCCCACTTCAAAACAATGAAAATGGAATTCTCCGACCACCGACTGGTCTCAATAACATACCACTTACCCGTCACAGTTGCAAAGGCCCCACATTGGTGCAAAATCCACCCCACAGAGCTTGCGTTGCCAGGATTTTCCACATGGGTGGAAGAGGCAACTTTGGCAAAATCGTTTGTTGCACTGTTTTGCGCGGACCCCATTTCCACATGGGCAACTTTCAAAAAAGACACCATCTGCCACTATCACCATCTCTCATCCAGACGCTCACGAGCCACATCGGTGGTTATATCGCGCGCACTGGCAGAATTGGCCCACTTGGAGTCCAACATTCTAGCCTCAGGATATAGCCCTGCATGGGGCCAGAAGTGGGCGGAGGCAGCAGCACACCTCAACGCACTTGAAAGGCAACACAAGCATCGGGTTTGTGTCCAATACAGGGCCACATGCATCACCAAAGATGACAAGTGCACTGCACACTTCTTTAAAAAAATTTTTGCACCACGCCAGAGCGTGGCCTGCACACAGGTGTGAAGATCGGATAATTCTATTGTGGACACACACTGGCCGAAGTGGCAATTGAAATGCAAAGATATTACTCTGAGTTATACTGAGCTGAACCAATTCAGCCAGCTGAAATGGGATAATTCTCAACTGAGCTCATATCCGCACCATTTTCTGATACCCAGAAATAATGAATTTAATTACTCCGAACAAATTATGGACTACCATTCGTGGTGCGCCAAACCGAAAATGCCCAGGCCCAGATGGCATTCCATATGAGTTTTACAAAAAATATTTTAAATATATATCCCCATTGCTGCTAGCCTCACTCAACCAAAGCCTGTTGGAAATGTGCCTCCTACCAGGAGGACATGAGGCTTTTACAGTCACACTCTTCAAGAAAGGGGATAGGCTAGACTTAGCCAACTGGTGCCCCATTTCTCTAACAAACACAGACACCAAAATTTTAACAAAAATCATGGCTAACCGTTTAGGGACTGTAGCATCTGCCACCATCTCTCCAGAACAATTCAGTTTTATCCCCAGAAGGTCGATTTGGGATAACGTGCACTCTGTGGCTAATGTGTGTCAGTCCACAGCCTCTGGGGCACTGGTATTCTTGGACCAACAAAAGGCCTATGATAGAGTAAACTGGGAATACCTTAGGGCCTGCCTCCAACAATTCCGCCTACCTCCCCGCTTCATTAACTGGGTGATGCTGCTCACGGAATCTGCAACAATGGCTGTGCGCGGCCCAGGTTTCCTAACAGATGTAGTCCATCCTCAAAGGGGCCTGCGACAAGGGGACCCACTGAGCCCACTCTTATACAACTTCAGCCTTGACCCACTACTGCGAAATGTAAATGCCCAACTCACTGGGGTCCATGTGCCAGGCCAAACCCCAGTCAAGATGATGGCATTTGCAGATGATTGCGTGGTGGGGGTGTCTAATAATAAAGATGCACGCGCGCTTGAAGCCCTCATCCAGGAATATTCCCGGGTAAGCAACGCGGCACTGAACGCCTCCAAAACCGAAATCATCCTCCTTGGTCGGTTTCAGAACTGCTGGGCCCCAGCAAGTAGTTCCCAACCCAGCCCAGCTGCTCGCCCAAGTCCACGCCTCACTAACTCAAAACACACCGCTCCACTGGTGCTCCCCTTTGTGCTGCGACCTACCATAGGACCGGTACGCCATCTGGGCGTGTGGTTGGAGGTGGGAGGATACGTGTCAGCAGTAATGGAGGGCCATATACTGGACAACGTGACGAAGCGAATCACCTCTCTCAGAGCCCACCCTACTACCCTCACTGGCAGGGTTGTGCTTGCCAACTCTATGCTCCTATCCAAAGTCTGGTTTGGAGCCCATGCCATCCCCTTCTCCCCAAGCTTCTTCAAATCCCTGTATGCTTTGCTACAAGGTTGGCTTTGGTCAGGCCGCCCTCCACCAGTGCGACTTGAGGTCATGTTTGGCCCTCAACATCATGGTGGCATGGGCCTACTTGACTTCAAAGCCCATGCCGCCAAGATCCTAGGTACCTGGATTGCGGCCGTCACTGCTCCTACACTCCCATCCCAACACTGGTCCCGCGCAGCCCGCTCCAACTTCTCCCGAGCCTTGGGCCTCAACAACCCATCAAACCCCCACTCCCTGATGAAATACCTTGCATCACACACATCAGCCACAGGTCCTCACGGGACTAAAACCCACTAAAAACGAATCCTACTCTCCATGCGAAGCGCAGAGTGGAGAATTCGTATTAGTGGACATACAACCCAAAGAGGCCGCCCCTCTCCTCAGTTCACACAAGAGGTACAGGGGCTACCCATCCATGAGGGCGTGATCCCCATTCGACCCCAAGTCCTATCCAGGGTGGACTACCTGGACATGATGGACATCCCTTATTCCACTGAGACCTAAAAGACTATCTGGAAATACGCACACCATCCTCTGCTGCAGCCTCAAGTCCGTTCCCATGTGTGGCGCTGCCTGAGGTGGGTGTATCGTACAGCTGAGCGCTCTAACGCTTTACACTCATCCTGTGTCGTGTGTGGCCAGTATGGAACGCTGTTTCACCACCTGGAGAAGTGCCCCACCTCTAAAGTGATATGGCGCGAAGTCCAACGTCTGCTAGGCCAGGATCAAACACATCCCTTCAGTCTGTCAAGGGATATGTTTGCTTAATCAATGGCCTCCCCCTCCCACCCTCCCTTCGTGCTCTGGTGGTTGCAATCGCCATGTGGACTATCCACACGATTGTCTTGGATGCCATAGCCGGATCCATCCCCACCCTCCCTGAAGCTGTCCACAGATTCCGGTCTCATTTGGTGGACCACTTTCAAGCATGGGTGTTTGGATATCTCCCACCACGTCGCCGGCAGCTGGTCTCCTCCTGGTTCCTAGTCTGGTTCATCAAATCAGACCCCTTCCTCCACACGTGCTCAATAGTGGCTACGCCCCCTACACACGTTCCCTCCCCCTTCCCATAAGTGGCGTTCCCGCTGGCAACAAGAGATAGCATCGCTTCTCTGGGGTGCCTCACCTGGTACTGAGTTTTGTCTCATCTGAGTCATATTCGGAAGTGTCCATCCCATGGTCGGCCTTCCCCGCAATAAATTTAAATTTGTTATGCACCATTTGCCAGTATGCTGCAACCCACATAAATTTTTCTAGTAGAGATGAAGTTTTCTTACAGTTATAACTTATCCTCTTATCTTCTTGCAGCAAGGAGAAATAGTGGAATGAATTTAGAATATTTTTACATTAAAAGTGCATATAAGAGATATTCATTGCGCTGGAACTATGTATTGTGACCAAGGATTCTTTAATGAAAGTCATCTAATGGCGTAATAATCACTTCATGGTTCTCTATAGAGCATTGTTTCCATATGTAAACATCCACCACAGATACTTAACTGCTCTTAATTCATGATTTATGTTAACAATACTATCCTTCATCTTAAGCTTAAACAATGTTTAAATTTTTGCCATCAACAGGTGCATCTTACAATACTTTGGTAAAGTATGACTGAGCAATACATGTAGGATCCATGACTGATGTCTGAACATGAATATGCTTTTCAGGTGTGGTATGAGTATCAACCATAGGATGCACATCAACCACAGGATTATCATGAGTTGCTTGCTATATATCAGGCTGATGTTGTCACAAGCAATCATACATATGAATGACAATGCACTTCAAATGCACATCTATGATGTCAGGATGCATGCTAACTGAAGGAAGACAGGCCATCAGAGCTGGGTGTTCAAACGCCCAGTGAGAGGACAAGCTTGCCATAAGCTCAGCATAACTAAAGGCTTTTATGGGAGATTCTAAGATATTAATATGAGTAGAAATTCTTCTCAAACATACAAAATGCCCCCATAATAAGCCAAGAGTCTGTACTGAGGGCAACAGTGGGTCTTACTAAGGCAACCCCAAGGGTGGGAGTTGCAAGGGGGTGACAACCCCACCAAGGATCATGGCTGTTTTGTAACACATTTAAACAGGGCGGATTGTTTTAAAGTATCACAAAACAGATTGTGATGAAGATGGCGCGGATTGCACCCTAAAATGAGGTGGATTGATCCAAAACATGGTGGTCAATGGCCTCCATGGTGTGTGATGGATCAGCAATTATAATTGTTAGTTTAGTCATCCATAATCTCATTAAGGGTGGGGAGCGACGACAGATCCATAACAGAATATTTTTTAGCACTAGTGGTACCCAACCCAAAAGGGGGAGCCGCCACGCATCTTTATTTGCAAATAGGCCAAACAAAGGAATTATTATAAATAAAAAAATCCTAATATGGAACCTCAGCTAATGGCCTAGAAAGCCATATGAGAAGGTGGGAAAGCTTTGGGTCCATGGCAGATTATCCATATATTGATTTATAAAATTAATTCATGCATGGCAGGAGTTTTGCCTAAGATTTCAGCAAAAATCAGTGGGACATAATGGTGGTATATTCCACGTTGAAGAATTCAACAGAAAATTGTTTATTTAAGTAAAGGTAACAGGAGAAAAACAAAGAATTAACTGGTAACCTACCCTAAAGTGGGCGGTTACTATATAGAGGGGTGGAAAAGAGAGCACAGAGCATTACTGACGATGAAGTCTCTAAAAGGCACCCCTTATTAAAAGATTGGCTTTGCGCAATAGTTTGAGGGGAGGTAAAAGGCTTCAGAGGTTTCAAATGGCATCATGAAAATTGTGATAACATGTCTGAAAGATTTTATAGGAGTTGATCAGAGTACTCCTGAACTTGAGCAGATTTCTCTGAATAAGTAAGTTGCAAAAACCAGATTTTCTGGGACCCATACTATTGATATTACTTTCTGTATAAATTTTGGACAAAATTTGCATAATCTGAAAGATTGATCTGCAATCTGGACCATTTAAACTAAACCTGAACTGCCTTAATAAGTGAAGTAGGGCTTATATGAAAACTTTAAAAAGTGGGTTTTTTTAAAGGTAATCAGTGACCAGGCCACACTTGGAGCAAGCCTGAGGGTCCTTATGGAAGGCCCTAATTTGAACCACTACTCTGCACACCCATTCACTCATTTTTAATAGATCAGAAGAGAAAATGGGTGTCAGAGAAGAAGATTCATTATGAAACAGGGCAGTAACCCAAACTCATCCACCACATGGGCTAGGTCACTGGTCCTAGTGAGAGGCTCTACTGGGAACTTGTGCCCCTTCCTACTCCTATGATGGAATTGCTCTATATCCAGATGTAGGGGCTGTTCATTTGGACTTACAGATGAAGTAAATCACAAAAGTTAACTTTTTTTGAGTGAATGGTGCATTGACAAGTGCAAACAAATTCCTCAATTGTTCAAATTCAATGATGCATGCTTTAATGTCACCACATCATGCACTTGTGCCTTTGATGACGCAGGCATGCAAGTCAGTATAGTAATACTTTTCATTGAAGTGAATGGGGCCTAATAACTCTGACCAACAACAAGAACACAGATATATGTTCTGCAACCAAATGACTATTGGCATTTTGCAAAGTTCAGCTGATGATTCCATCACATATGCAATTTATCAAGATGCCTTGGAATAGGCAGGTGTCATCATAAACGAGATTTAACAAATTGTCAAATAAGAGAATATTATTTTTGACTAAGTCCAGATTGCGCAGTTGCAGTTAGTTATCAGAAGGTATTGGAAACACCTCCCAACCTCTTATTTCTGTCTCAAAGTGAATAAGCGCACAAACACCATCCACTTTAATCATATTATAATTTAAGGTATTAGTAGTCCAACAGCCAGGAGGAAGAATAGTAGCTATATTAATATTTGCTGTGACCATAGCAAAGCACTGCTCAATGTAACTAGAATTGAAAATATACACTGACCCTAATGCCAGGAAGCACAAACAATTTTTGAAGCTTCTTAAATTAGCATATATGCACTTTGCAACTGATCAATAGAAAAATTATCGTTGCTATGAGCCTCATTACAATAAGCTTGATTTTGTTGTGGCACACCTGGAACACCATGAGTCATGTCTTATCAATCAAGTCTTACAAACTCATTGATTATCACGTCCCTATAAAGTGTATTATTTGCCAAGAGCCAGCTAAAGTCAGAACACATATGTTAACGTGTAATTTGTGTATTTACATGATATTTAAATTTTAGAGTCTATATGTCTAAAAAAATTCCTGAAATCTCACTGTTGTGAAACAGCATAGAAGGCAGCTCCTTGCTTATCTTGAAAATGTCAAGTGCAAACAGTGTGGCATGTCCTTAATTCATATTGGCCATATTTTCTGTAGATTTGATTATTTTAATGTAATATATCACATGAGACAAGAGATTATGTTCAAAGGTAGTTGAGAACTTTATTTCACAAGGAATGTCACTAAGCTCCATATTATTCCAGTAGCCTTTAGTTGATATTTAGTCTTCAACAAGTTTTTCATATGACATTGACATGATGGCAAACTTCCAATACATTTTTGTTTGTGAGTTCCAGAGGTAGATATGATTTGAAAGCAATCATATATTATTTTACCGCTTGATTAGCGTAATAATGCTTTGTGAAGATACCACATACCTTATCACAGAAGTTGTCAATCTTTTTATGGAACCCTTACACTTCAGCAGCATGCTGAGCATAAGCATCATGGCAGCATTGTTGTATATCCTTATGCTTTTGTTCTGTCTCAAAGAGTCATTCTTGAGAGGTGTATACATTATTTTATACATCAAGAAGCGTGTTGATCATCATTTTCCATTGAATGAGCCTAAAAATTGTATTTCAATCTTTAGCAAGACAATTGGCGTGCTGGTTGTCAGTTTTAAAAGCACAAGCTTGAGAGATATGTTCTCAATCTTTAGTAAGTTGATAAATGAGTTGGTCTTCAGTTACAAGTATATGAGATTGCAATTTGTGTTCTTGATCTCAAGCAAGATGATAAATGTATTAAGCATCAGTTTTATTAGCACAAGCTTGTGAAACGCCTTTTTTTATGAATTACAAGTTGCTTTTATTTAACTTCATCCATTTCTTGCAAACACTTGAGCTGATAGTGTTATCACTTCTAATTGTTGATTCTTTTGAATTACTGTCCCCTTCATCATTACAAAGAAGCTGATCTTCTAAGGAAGTTTTTAAAGCACACCTGCCCTGTAACCACACAAGTGCACAAACACACTTTAGGCATATTATAGAATATATCCTTTTGCTGCACATTTTGAATTTAAGCAAATTGATTTGAAAACCTTTCACTTCATAATTCAACTACAATACACATTGCTCAAAAATGTTTTATTTTGCAATAATGTAAACTTTTCACATTTTTTTATTCAATGGATTATTGTGTTATTAAGAAGATAAATAAGTTTTCAAAAATACCTAGCTCTAGTTAGTCTGAAAATTAGTTAAAAACCAATTACAATATTTTACCCACCCAGAAAAACAGACACCACAGTGAGTGGAGAAAAACAATTAAAAAATAGAAAAGTATGTTAGTATGTATGTATGATTCCATTGATCTAATTGGTTTAAAAAAATTACCCAAGTGGTTGAGGATCATCACATCATCTGAATACTCCACCAAATTACTCAGCAAGCAATTTATATTAATTTATTTTATCAAGCCAATAGTTTAGTTTATTTAGCTTAGTGGTTGGGGATTGTTGATTACTTCAAGTAATTAACCAAATTGCTAAATATAACAAAACAAGATAATGTAATGATAAACAATTAACCTTAAGGTTAACTTAAAGTTGTGGTTCAATTTAAGGCTCAATCTTTTTTATCTTTTTCTCATGTCATTCTAATATGTGCATTTAATTCATTTCATTTATTTAATATGTTTTATTCAATTTTACATTAACCAATGTATTATTTTCATTCTGTTTATTTTTATTTTATAAGCTTTCAGAAGTACAATTATAACTTAAATAAAATTGTATGAAATAAATAAATAAACTAAGTACTCTTATTAGACTAATAACCCAAAAAACCACTATTATTACTATCACTTACAAACTAAAACAACTCATATGTTTAATCTCATCTATCATATATATATATAATATTTATATATTTAATATATATAAATTGGCACTTTGGCCAATATAAAAAGAAATATACTATTAAATTTATACTTAAGATGAAACTAAGATTGATATTTATTGTATCAATGATCCAGCGCTTTGCCACCCTACTCAGAGCTCTAGTATAATCCCATTTATCTAATTTTGTTTAATTTATTTATCTGAATATTTGAGGATCATTACTTCAACTAAATAATCTACTAATCATTCAGAAATTAATTGAATTACCTTTCTATATTGAGCTTGACAAGTTCAATTTATTTTGTCAAGTGGTTGAGGATTGTCAAATAAATTGAATAATTCACCAAATTTTTTTACCCTAAACTGATCATAAACAATAATTGATAAATAAATTAATCTTAGGGTTGAATTAGAGTTGCAGGTTCAATTCCCAGCGCATCTTTTTTATTTAATATAATTATCTATTTCATCCAATTTATACATTTTACTCATTTATTTATTTATATATTTTTTCCTTTAACTTAGATCTTTATTTCAAAAACTTTCAGAAGTGATATCATAAAATTGAATTATTTTATTTTAATTTTAATTTTAATTTTATTTAGGAAAGTATGATTAGGGGATGGACACTTCCAATAAGACACTAAACTAATGAAACAAACTTCAGTGAGAGGAGGGCACCCCAGAGAAACAAATGCTATCTCCTGTTCCCAGTGGGAACGGCAAGAGAAGGAAGGGGAGTTACATGTGCAGGGGCCTGCGCCACTATTGAGCATGTATGTAGGAAGGGGTCTGAAATAATGAACCAAACCAGGAACCAGGATGAGATTATCTGGTGGTGATGGGGTGGGAGGTACCTAAACATCACGCTTGAAAGTGGTCCACAAGGTGTGACTGGAACTGGCGTAGAGCTTCTTGGAGGGTGGGAGTGGAGCCTGAGATAGCATCCAAGACAATCGTGTGGATAGTCCACATAGCAATTGCAATAACTAAGGCACAAAGGGAAGGTGGAAGAGGGGAAACCATGGACAAAGCAAAGATGTCCTTAGACAGGCTGAAGGGCTGTGCCTGATACTGGTGAAATAGACGCTGTATCTCATGCCATATTACTTTTGAGGGAGGGCAAACTTCCAGGCGGTGAACCAACATTCCATACTGGCCACACATGATGCAAGGTGAGTGCAAAGCGTTAGAGCGCTTGACAGTATGGTATACCCATCTCAAGCAGTGCCTCACATGGGAGCAAATAAGTTGCTGCAGAAGTGGGTGGTGGCGTACTTCCATATGGTTTTGTGGGTATTGAGGGAGTAGGGGATGTAAAACATGTCCAGGTAGTCCACCCTGGCTATGGTAAAGGACTCATGGATATCACTCCGTTCAGAATGGGTAGTCCTTGTACTTCCTGGGTGAACCAAGGAATAGGGCGCCCTCTGTGGGCAGTGTGCCCACTGATGCAAATTCTCCACTCAGTGCTTCACATGGAGAGTAGGATCCCTCTTAAGTGGGGTGATGTCCCATGTGGGCCCGCCGCAGAGGAGGTGAGGCGAGATATTTTAACAGAGAGTGGGGGTGGGTAGGTTTGCTGAGGCCCAGGGCATGGGAGAAGTTGGAGCAGGCTGCGCGGGACCAGTGCTGGGCTGAGATTATAGGGTTGGTGATGGCAGAGATCCAGGTACCAGGGATTTTTGCAGCATGGGCCTCAAAATTGAGCAGGCCCTACCACCACTATGGTGAGGGCCAAACATGACATCCAGGTACACCGGCGGTGGGCAGCCTAACCAAAGCCACCCTTGCAGAAGGGCATATAATGACTTGAAGAAACAAGGGGAAAAAGCGATGTCATGGGCCCCAAACTAAACTTTAGAAAGGAGAATAGAGTTTGCTAGCACTAACCTGACTGTGAGGGAGGTCTGGCAGGCTTTGAAAGAAGCTATGAGTTTCATAATGTTGTCTAGGATATGGTTTTCCATCACCATTGAGGCGTACCCTCCTACCTCCAGCCACACCCACAAATGGTGGACAGGGCCAACGGTGGGGCTTGGCACAAAGGAGAGCACAATCAGGGCGGTGTGGGGTGGGCAGGGCAAGTGATCTCGTGAGCAAGTTGATGAAGAAGGTAGAAATTGGGTTGCTGGGGCCCAGCGGGCTTGATACTGACCAAGGAGAACAATTTCATTTTTGGAGGCATTAAGTGCAGCATTACTTACCCTGAAGTAAACCTGAATAGTAACTTTAAGCGCTCGTGCATCATGATTGTTAGACACCTGTCAGAAAGTTGATATGACTGGATAATACACTACCCATAACGGCGGATTGGAGAGGAATAAAGATGAGTCTCAAGATTTATGAAAAAGGGTATACAAATTATAATCGAGAAAAGTGATGATCATTTTGCAAATTGAGAGGATTTATGATGAGATTTGATACAAATGAGAGTAATTCAAAAAGGGAAGAAGAATAGAAGATCACCAAGCCAAGGATGCATCCAGCTTGGGGAACCGAGATATAAAGAGTCACATGGAAGATTGAAGAAGAGGTCTTTTCTGGGTGATAAGTGAGTGAAGATAAGCCTGCGATTTATATTAAATAAAGGTCAAAATAAGGGGCAATAGCTCCATACATAGTTATCAAGCTTTATTAAGAAGTCGGCGATCCTCATATTGTCCAATTTGGTTGCTCAGTGTCTAATACCCTGTGCAAACTGACTCAGCAGAATCGAGCCTAGACGCTGAGAATTAACAACACCCAACCACACAATTATCAGCAAACGCCAACATCTTGACTGGTGCTTGGCCTCGCACATGGACACCAGCAAGGCGGGCATTCGCATTTTTTAGAAGTGGGTCAAGGCTGAAGTTATATATGAGTGGGTTAAGAGGGTCCCTTGGCGTAGGCCCCTTTGAGGGCGGACTACATCTGTGAGGAAGCCAGGGCCATGCACAGCCATTGTGGCAGATTCCGTGAGCAACATCACTAAATTAATGATTTGAAAGAGGAGGTGGAACTTGTGGAGGTTGGCTCTTAGGTAATCCCAGTTGACTCTATCATAGGCCTTCTGCTGGTCTAAAAAACAAGTGCTCCAGAAGCTGTGGATTGACAGACGTTGGCTAAGGTGTGTATGTTGTCCCAAATTGACCTTTTTGGAATGAAACCAAATTGTTCAGGGGAAATGAGAGCAGAGGCAACAACCCCTAGGTGGTTTGCCATGATTTTAGTAAAATGTTTTGTGTCTTTGTTATTGAGTAAATGGGTCACCAGTTGGCCAAGTCCAGCTTATCCCCTTTCTTGTACAACGTTATTGTGAAGGCCTCTTGCCCTCTAGGAAGGAGGCGCATTTCCATAAGGCATTGGTTCATAGAGGCAAGCAGCAAGGAGGAAAAATCTTTTAAATACTTCTTATAGAACTCATAAGGGATGCCGTCTGGACCTGACCATTTTCTATATGGTGCACCACAAACGGCGGACCAGAGTTCTTCCTGAGTAATCAGATTCATTAACCCCAGAAAATGGGAAATGGTGCGGATATATGTGCTTTTGAGAAAATTGTCCACTTTGACCGGCAGAACTGGATTGGATCGATATAATTCAGAGTAATAGTTGTGTACTTTGATCGCCACTTCAGCCAGAATATCTGTGACAAAGTGGTCTGGCCTTTGCACCTGTGTGTAGGCCAAGCTCTGATGCGGTGCAAAGAAATTTTGAAAAAAGTAAGTGGACCACATATCGCCTGATGTTAAATGTTTGCTATAAACTGAACACAAACCCAATACTTGTGTTGTCTTACCAGTGCGTTGAGGTGAGCGGACACTTCTTCCCACTTGCAACCCCAAGCTGGGCTGTAGCCTGCAGTAGGGACGTTAGACTCCAGGTGGTCCACTTCTGCCAGCATGCGCAAAATGACTGCCGAGGCAGCCCATGAGCAATGTGAGGAGAGGTGGTGAGCCTGGCAGATAGTGTTCACTTTGAATGTTGACCAGATGGAGAATGGGTCTGCACATAATGATGCAGTAAATTCCAGAGCTGAGGTCACAGTTTCTACTCATAAGGAAAACCTTAGCGATGCAATCTCAGTGGGGCAGATTTTGCACCAATTCAGTGCCTGGGCTGCTGGATTGGACAAATGGAAGGAAACTGATACCATTCTGTGGTCGGATAAATTAATTTTTGTCATGGTAAATTGGGAAATTTGGGATTAAAGTTTCAATGGCGCGAGAATAAGGTCAATGTGGGTCATGGACCTTAGCTGGCCGTTGTTCACATGAGGGCAAGACATGTTAGTGAGTGGCAGTGCATGTTGTGGCAGAGTATCAAACAACCCTAGGATGGTTTTTAGAACGTGAAGTTTAACATGCCCCTGTGGGGGTGTAGGTGACAATGGCTAGCAGTCTGTGGTTGGGTTTTTCCAGAAGTTCATGTCACCAACAACAAACAGGTTGGGGGTAGTGGAAGGGAATTGATGGCTGAGAAAGATTCCCAATGATCTTGTGCACAGGTTGGGGCATAAATGTTAATGACAGCATGCACTTTGTCATCCCACAAAAAGGAGACTACAAGGATGTGGCCGTCAAGGTATAATGTTGACAAAATAAATATAAAACTATGGTTCACTCAAACAAGCAACCCACAGTGTGGTGACCAAAAGGAAAGAGAAGGGAGGAGCATGGTTGCCCATGCTTCCTATGCACCGCGCAGACAGTGGGTTTCCTGAACGGCCAGGATGTCCATGGGTAAATTATTTTTAAAAAACTCAGTTTTCTAGCCCAGGTTAGCGAGGCCTTGATTCCAGCGATGTTTAAAGTCCCTAGAGTAAAGGCTCCCCCATTGCACCTTAGGTGCGAGGGGAAGGGCACCCAAGCCCTTCAGCCTTCTCTTTTTCAGCATGTTGCTGTATGGAAGCGCGGGTATTCTGTGCTATGGAGTATGGTTCAGTATGGGAAGCTTTAGCTGTGGGGTTTGCGTTGGCTTTTGCCTTCTGCTTTTTCCTCACTATGGGACAAATTTTTGGCGTTGTGTGCACTTGTGGTGCACCATCACATGAAAGTGGAATTTCAGCAGGAATATTGTTGGGCGACTTGGTTACAATCAATGCTTAGTAGCATTGGTCAGTTGAAACCAACTCACCCATTGGGTCTTCAGCTTGGGTGGCCTAATCAGATTGGGCGGCCCAATCTGATTGGTGGAAGCATTTGTGAGCTGCTTCTGCCATGAATGTCTCAATATCCTCCTGGAGCCGAGAGGGCAGGATAATGGACATGGTCTTAGCCGCCTCCTTGGCTACCGCCTTATGGGCCTGCTTGGCCTTCTTACACTCCTGTGGGGACACAGGTTTTACTTGAATGTAGCACCCTGGAACTCCCCACTGGAAGGCTGCGTTGGTGTCTACTGCCAGTTCATAGTGGGCATCTGCACCACACATTGCTTCCAGGATTATATTGGCTTGGGTTATTCCCTCCTTGGCAGGGCAGTTATGGGACTTGTGGCATAACTGTCAACAGAAAGTGCAGATAGGAGGCGCACTATCCACAGTGACCCTGAATGGGTGGGAGTCTTGCCCATTGATTTTTTACAAAAGTGGTATGAGAGATTTAGGTCAAATCTTCCTCTATCCCCGTGGATGGGGTGAGAACAGCAATCACTTTGCCCATGCACAGGTATGACATGAGCATAAAGTGCTGCATCTCAAAGGATTGAATTTCTCCATATTCAGTGAGCCCAGCCTTCAGGTGGTTCTCCAGCACGGTGCACTTGACTGTAGTAGGTAGGAAGTCAAAAGTTACAAAAATTTGGTTCAATTTAGTCCAGTGGGTGAACTTTATTTCAACTACCCATTGATTGTCTGGGAGGTCCACTACTACTTGCACTTTTGCAGCTTCATCCACCGCATTTTTATTTTTGAAACCAAGATCCAGCCAACCATGAGGCATGGAGTGTGGTGCGACGTACACCACATTTGGGAAATGTGTGTGTATATCTCCACAAAACTTCTCCCAAAGTGCCATTTGTTGAATATCCAGGAAGACATGCGCCCCGTGTTCCCCTGACAATAGTGGTTGGGAGTGCAGCATATTGATGAACTGATTGCAGCGTACTTTCCAGGCCAAAATTTCTGGGGAAATGATAAATGCTGGTTTTTTACTATTAATTCCATCTATTCTGCCATATTCGCCAGGGCATTTACAAAGCTTGGTTGATGTGGGGCCTACACCTGTGCCCTTAACTTTACTCTCCCAACTGCTCCCCAACATTGGGCGTAAACTACTCTCCTCTACAAGATTTATCAAACTTACCTAAAATTAAATTGAACATGTTGCAAAAGTGTTTGAAACTAGAGAGAAAAGTACAAATTGAATTATTTTAAATGTATAAATAGTTAAATAGACTAATTACTCTTATTAAAATAAACTAATTAACTTTACTGCTATTATTATAAACTAAACTAGCTCATAATTTTTATCTCACCTTGTTATATATAAAATAATGTTTCCTTGTTTATAATATTTTTTCCATACACTTCATCCAATTTGTGATGAAACTTTGGTAATTTGTGTGTATGCCTTTAAAATTTTTTGAATAGTATAGCCATTTTAATACTAGTAAAATAAAAATCTTTTTATATAAGAAGTGATTTTTATATTTTTTAATGGTAATCAGTATATCATTACAGCTGAGCAGTTAGATATTTGGTCAATTATATAGTTTATACAATTTATTAATTAGTTGGTGGGTTTAGTAAAATTGTTAGTGATTGATTGATTCAATAAATTAATTGGTTTTAGTAAATGATTGGTGGCTTTTAGGTGTTTCAAAAAATTAGTTTAGTTTTCCAAGCATATGTTGATTAGTTACTTTGAAATGTTTGCTGGTTTTAGTTAAGTGGTTTAGTGTTTATCTATAGTATGAAATTTAAATTCAATTTGGATCATTTGGTTTTTAAACCTGAGCAAGGATGGGTAATACCATAATCTGTTTATAATGTATATACAAAATATAAAAACTATGTATATATTTATGTATATATAATTTTATCAATTTGATTCTGGCTAGTGGCTATGCTTAGGCAATGCATTAAACAAGTATAATGATCTGATTGGTTAAAAAGTGGCCATATCAGACAGTGCATTTAATAATAAGTACATATAATGCAAATAGAGTCATTTCAAATTTCAAAAGATTCATTTTATTCAATCCTTTATGATTGTAAAAGTCTATATATATAAATATATTTTTTATATAGAGATAGAAAGCTTAAAACTGATATTGCAAGCAATAGTTAAAACTAAAAATAACCTTGATGCGCCAATATAGTTATTGGAGTTAATTAAATTTTTTATGTATGCGTTTACTTTGTTTTTACTATAGATAATAAGATGTTAAGTTCTGCATTTTTAATTAGCTTTCAATTTAGCTGTTGCCCCAACTCCTATGCTATCCGCCATGGTCAGTCAGCTAAAGTGGGCATTAGAGAAAGTTTCCCCAATTTGTGGCAGCTCCCCCTTTTGGGTTGGGCACCACTAGTGCAAAAAAAGCAAAACCTCAAAAGCTTCCTCACCATCTGATATAACTTCCTAGGCTGATAACTTAGGGACTATATTAGGTATTTTTTATTATGATAATCTCTTTATTTTAGCTCATTTGTAAATAAAGATGTGTGGCGGCTCCCCCTTTTGGATTGGGCACACTAGTGCTAAAAAAGTAGCTTTCAGGTGAGTTCACTTTGTGTGCTTTCACCATAGGATATTATAGCTTGATTATTTGAAATCTGTTTATTTAGAAATAACTACTTAATTTGATTTAAAAATATTATGACTTTGAGTATCTGCATAAGCTTTTACTAATTATAAAATATCTGCATTAAGTTGGATTGAAATTAGTTCATTTTTTGAAAGATAATATGTCACATATACATATAATGATTTTAAATATAGAGATATTTTAGTTAGCAGTTTTTGGAATTTGATTGATCCAATAGGTTTAGTTAAAAATTTCTAAAGTTGGTGTTTTTTGTTTAATTCAATAGACTCAATGGGTTTGGGTATGTGGTTGGTAATTTTTTAATGATTTAATGTTTAAATTGGATTTAACTGAGAGTTGGTGATTTTTGATGTTTTTTTAAGCTTAATTTTATTTGGCTGAGGAGTTGGCAAAAATTTGGTTGTTTCTTATGTAAAATTAATCTTGGCTGAGTGGTTGGTGGTTTTTTATTCGCTAGGTTCTTTGGCTTTGCCATTTGGTTTTATAGTATAAGTAAGTTGATAGATTTAATTGGTTTTGGCAGGTGGTTTGTGGTTTTTAATTAATTTGTTATATTCAACTGAATTGTGTAAGCAATTGGTGATTAATCAGTTTGATATGTTTATTGGTAATGAGTAAGCAGGTTCATTTTATCTATTATAAATTTAAAATTAATCAACTCAAATTGTCTGGTAATAAATAAACCCAAGCAATGCTGAGTACTCCTCTAATCTACATATGATAAAAGTCTATTTTATTTCATTACAATATAAAAAACTTGCTGGACCATCTAGTACTAAAAAAAATATATATATATAAAAAACTTGCTACAGTTGTTTCCCTGTTTTAAAGAATATATGTGTTATTTTTGGTTGAAATCAGAGTAGTAGTTTAGGAGATTAAAAAATACCCATAATAATCTTCATTTATTTAAGGAAAGCCAAGCCAACCATTAATAGATGATATTATTTATTAGTTTATATATTGGTAGATGTTTATTGATAAGTTTAGGAGTATCCAAACCTATTAATCAGCCAATTTCTACTAACCATTTATTCAAAATTAATTGGACCTAATAAATTAACCTAAAACCACCCACTGCTTAAAAACCCATTTAAACTATCAAATCAGCAATCAACAACTAATTAAAATGACTAACTTGATAATTAGCCAAATGACCACTAACTGCCTAGCAAAACTATCTAAACTATTCAATCAACCAAATATTAAACTGTTCAACTATAACAATATATCAATTGCCATTAGAATATATAAGATTTCACTTTTTTACATTTTACAATGTAAATTAAAAACTTACAGCGGTATATTATAATAATATATGACCTTAGTGACTGTACAAAATTTTCATCAATATGTTATGTAAGGATATGTGTTAAATAAAGGATGCAAGGTTACAACACAAATAAATTTATGAGTTAAATAAATTTAGAGGACAAAAGGACATTCTAGGGCCTTTAACCCTTGCTTTTCTGAGATTTTTAGCTTACACCTTTAAACAATGTGATATTTCTTGAAGTTAACACATTTAACAAAAACTACTAACAATTTACCTAAAACTAAATGAACCTATTTAATCAAACTAAAACCACCCACTGCTTGGAAAACCCATTTAAACTATCAAAAGCTAATAACGTACTACTTACTAAAACAATTAGCTTGATAAAATTATCAAATGATTATCAACCGCTTGGCAAGTTCATTTAAACTATCAAATCAACTGAATATTATACTGTTCAGCCATAGCAATATGCTGATTACCATTAAATCATATTAAGTTTTCACTTCTAACATATAAATTTTTTATTTTACTATAAAAATATAAAAACTACAGTAAAATATTGTATTATCAATCTGACCTTATAAAACTGTGCAAAATTTTATCAATGGCTTGTCAAGAAGTGTGTTAAATGTAGTACTAAAGAAAAGAAGTGTGTTAAATGAAAGATGCAAGATTCCTGTAAGCCTTGAGGATGAAAACCTGCAGCATAAATGGGAGGTATTCCCATTTTGTGAAAAAGAAGGGGAAGAAGCCGTTTGTCATGCCTCTTGTAACCCTGGGCGATTTAGCCCACGTGGTAGATAAGCGGTGGGTGACAGCATATCCTAGAATATCATTTAATTTTCCCCCATGCCAACAACCCATGAGCTGGTTCAGAGAATCTAGGGTTTGTGTGGGGAAGTGGCGGCAGCCAGAGGCCACCACCAGCGGGGGGTTGTTAAAGATTCTCTCCCTCAAAAGGCTGTCTCCAGCTTTTTAGTTCTGGTGACATAATTTGAATGGAATCCGCTGTAAAGAAATTGAGTAAGTTGGCTTTGAGTTTGGGAATTCCCATCCAACATAGCTCTTTGTTACTGTTAATTTCAAGACCATCACTGATAAGAATAGTTGCAACAGACCCCTTACTGACTCAATGGGAACAACCATATGTGACCTAGTCATGGATGCACCCAGTCACCCACTGGATGAAACAATGCTGATCTGCTAAGCAAAATTGCAAAAGGAGGGGAAAGTAGGTGCAAAATCCGAGCATGAGCCAGCTGGCCAGGGTGGGCTTATCTAGCATCATAAGAACTTAAAATGCCAATCCAATATAATCAAATCAAAAATCATTTATGACAGTGAATACAATATTTGAGTTCCCCAAATTGCTTTGTGAGTTTATATGCCAGAAACCCCTAAAAGGTTCTGATGTCACTCCATAGATCCCTTTTTTCCACACCTTAAAAGTTTCAGTAAAAATGATTCCTAAAAAGAATCAAGTTTTATTTGAAAATATTAGCAGTCCACAAGACATTTTATAATGATAGTTTGCCGATTTTGGGAAATTTTAGCTGGTGCATGTGGATGCCTTACTACTATTTCATCTGTCAATATGGATGGCTGTACCAGAGGTATTCTGGCTGTTTTTCTAGGTGGGCACTCACCCTGAGTTCCAATCCAGTCTTATTATCAGCACGCTCCATGACATAAAAGGAGTAACTCAGAATTTCATCCTCTTCCATCCTGTCCTATGGGCAGGAGCTCCATCGGTTTTGTTACATGAATGGAATTTTTGACCATTAATTAGGGTGGTTTCTGATAAGAGGATGTCCTTTTTATGAAAATGCATTTTTACGTGGTGGTCAGAACATATTTCCTTGCCCAAACATCAGTAGGTTCTACCCCTAGGATGAGTGGAGAGGAATAGGTTTCCTCTTTTCCTCAAGTGGGCTATCAGGAATGGTCTGTAAGAGTAAGGTTTTGTTTGTTCCTGTAGTCACTGATCTACCCCCACATCCTGCCTCTGTAGGTTCCAATTCTTGTATTATTGTGGTCAACTCTACCCCTCCAAGTGATCAGGTGTACATGAATCCGCTGGTGCCCCTTCTCTCCATGGTGGAGGCAGCGGAGTTAGGGTATGTTCAGATGGTGGAGACCATGGATTCTTCTCTTGAGGATGGCCCAGTGGTTGGTTCAATGGACATACCTTCAATCCCAGTTGCATCTCGCACATTGTCTAAGAAACAAGATCAGGCTTAATTTCTGCTGGTTAAGATCCAGTTGTGTGCTAATGTGGTCTTTGTAGAGGCTCTCCCAGACTGGTAGCTGCAAGGAACTTTATAAGCTTGCAGGTCATGCATGGGATGGATCACTATTTGGGTGTAGGATCCTCAGTTTTAAGTGCATAATTGACCTCAAAGACCCGTTACCCAATGAGACATACAGTACCATTCTCAGTACATGGGTTTGGCTTCTGTGTGTGGTTCACCACTGTGCCAGATTGTTATTTCCTATTATCCTGGGGGTTAGTTTGTGGCATCATCAACAGCTTAGTATTAACCTGGAGCCTAACCTGTTATCATTTAAGAATCTGCATTCAAGTGGTGAATTTTTAGTAATTGATACCTTTTCTCCTGTGGGAGCGGTGGGTCAATTGTGTAATCATCTTTCCTATATGGCGTTGCTGGAAAATTTTTCGCTAGCTTGGACCAGTACAGGGACATCTTTGATATAGATAAGGACAGCAGTCTTTCCTCCCACTCAGAGTATGACCTGGCCTTCCAGATGACCATAAATGTCATCAATATCATTTGTCCTCTGCATCTGTATACAGAGCAGGAGGACAACTTTCTGGAGGTGTGGTTGAATGATATGCTCTTGAAGGGGTGGGTTTTTAGGGAACCTCACATGATATTTCACCCATAGTTTTTTCACATAAGTCTGAAGGACGTTGCGCCCCTGCATAAAATATGGGCATATAAATAATATTACTGTTTCTGATCCCTATCCCCTTCCTCTTGAAAAGATGGCTATCCAGACAATTGCAAAATTCTGGGTATTTTTTAAGAATCAATCTTGTAAATGCAATCAACTAGATTCTTTCAAAATGCAGCTAATTTCGAGAGGACTTTCCATATTGAGAGGGTCTGACAGTTCTCAGTTGATGGCATAAAATACCAGAGGCTCTTCTGCTTTAATACTTATATGGTGGTTCTCTAAGGATTAAATGAGGGACAAACTATTAAAAAAACATACCAAAGGCCATTACCATAATCTAGAAAGCTGCAGTAGGGGCAACCTCAGGTATTACTGGGATAGCCCCCAAGGGTTGGAGAGGCAGGGAGGGTGTCAAACCCCTCCAAGGATCGCAGCTGCTTAGTAGTATATTTAGTTAGTGCAGATTGTTTTATTAAATAAAGCAAATTAGATCATGACTAAAACAGCACAGATAACGCCCAAATGAGGTGAATACATTTAAAATATTGTGGTTACAGCATCCATGATGTGCTTGATGGATCAGCCATCATAATTGTGGAGGTAGTCATCCACTATCTCATGGGGGGCGAGTAGTGACAATGTATTCACAGATCAGAATGTCTTTTTGGCAATTTTAATATTAATTTGTGCATGGCGGAATGCATTGCTGGAGGATTTTTGAAAGAAATCAGTGAGGCGGCGTGTAGTGCAGGGAGTGACAGTGGATCTACAGATTAGAACATACATTTGGCAATTTCAAAATTACTTTGTGCATGGTGGAATGCATTGCTGAAGAATTTTGGCTGAAACTAATAAGGCAGCGTAAAGGAAGATTCCATGACAAAGGGTAAAAAACAAGATTGCTGTTTATTAAGTAGATTAAAAGGAGGAAAGCTAAAGAAGAAACTGGCAACCTTCCTTAAGGAGAACGGTTGCCTTTATAGTGGAGGGGAAAAGGAACCGTGGAATTTTGAAAACGACTAAGCCTTTTCTGGACACCTTAAAATCATCCTAAGCTGTAATAGAGTTGGATGGAAGGTATTAGAGGTCTCATATAGCATCATAGAAGTTTTGAATGTCTATCTGGCAGATTGAGGAGAAATCAAGACTATAATACCAACTTGAAAATATTGCAAAATAGGTAATTAGCTAACACTAGTTTCACTGAGACCCATCCTATCAATTTTGCAAATTGTAAAAAATTTTATATTAAGTTTTGTGATCAGTGGTTTTGATCCATGATCTAAACTATTAAAATAGCCCCCAGTCTAAATTAATATTCATATTTAGAATAATATTTAAATTTGGGTGGGGCTTGGCAATTTCTTGGATATTTCAGTGACCAGGTCACACTTAGAGTAGGAATGAGTGTCCTGCTGGATGGTCCTAAACCGATAACCTCTCTTCATACCCCCTTTAATCATTTTTACAAGATCAGAAGAGGAAATGGGGCAGAGAGGGAAGTTCTTGATGAGCAAGGGAAGTAACCCACTGCTCATCTACTACATGAGCTAGGTCACTGATCTTAGAGAGGGCTCAACTGGAGGCTTAGCCCCTTCCTGCTCTTATGTGGAACTTTCTCAAGATCCAGTTGGAGGGGCAGGTCATCTAGACTTACATTACCCTTTCATTTTGAAACAGGATACATGCCACCTCCTGGGACATGAGCAAGGACTTTTTTTTGCCTTGCAGGAAGTTTGGTTGCAATAAGAGCCACCACCTTTTGATGAGGGCGAGGAGCATTAGTATGAATTGTGTGGAAGACTTTCACAGGTTCTTTACAGTTGGTACACTTTCTTGCACTAACCCAGAGAATTTCATAAAAAGGGTAACCCTTCCAAGCCACCAGGTATTGAATTGAGTGACATGATTTATGGGAGGTCAATATTTTTTCTACCTCTGCCTCCTGTGAGTCATCCACTAGATAGGTTCAGGCAACGTGGGCATAGAACCCTTGAATGGAGATAACAGGGAAACATGAAACATGTTGCGCTTTTTCCAGTGAGGAAAGAGCTAAATACAGAAGACACCATTCCCTAAGTCTTCAACACCTCAAAGGGCCATAGCATTTGCACACTAGTTTACAGAAAGAAACCTTCATGCCTTTGTGATGCATGTCTGACATGACCAGTGATCCTTCTAAATCTCATGGCTCATGTGGCGTTTCCAGTCTTCAAATTTCTTGTGATCATCCTCTGCCTTGGACAGATGCTCACGTACAAGATTTTGGGCTTCACATAAATGCTTCAAGCGTTCCTATACAGCAGGAACAGTAGTTTTGAGACAGTGCCAATGTGGAATAAGGGGTTGTAACCCAAATTGGCCTCAAATGGGAAAATTCTGGTGGAGACATGAGGGGGGCATCATTATATGAAAATTGCGCCACGGGAAGGTCTGATGTCCATATGTCATGACTTGCAGAAGCATAACAGCAAAGATATTGTTTCAGGTTATGGTTCACCCTCTCAGTTTGGCCATATGACTAGGGATGATAAGTGGTAGACCTGCAGGGTTGACCTGGAGGAGGTCAAGGAGAGCACTCCAGAATTTAGAAGTGAATTTCATGCCGCGGGCACTCAATATCTCCCTAGGGAGTCCAGATAACTGAGAATACATTATTCATGGACAAAACCGCCTACTCTTCAGAAGTTATTGTTGTGATGAAGGAGTTAAAGAGTGAAAACTTGGTGAAGAAATCAACCACCACCATGATCATATCATACTCTTTGGAGGGTGACACCTCTACAATACAATCTACAGATACGGTGGTCCATGTGCCCTCTGCTTGTTTCAATGAGTGCAAGAGGCCATTTTCCCTAATCTATCGGATTTGGATTGTGCACACACCACACAACGGGAAATCCAAGCAGGACTCATTGGAAGATCCTAGTCAGTTATAGGTCCTTTTAACCAGTTCCCCACATATTTGGACCCAGGACGTCCCACAATTGGGGGCTCATGATTCTCTTGAATCATCTATTCATAAAAGATGGAAGGAGCCCAGACTTAGTTTTTGAAGAAAATTACCCTATCCTTAAGGAGTTAGTGAGTACATTTATGAGCTTTAGATTCCAGGTCCTCATATAATGTAATACCTTCTGATGAGCTCAACTGGGAAGCGAATATTTTACCAAATTAGGAGCATCTGGTGAAAAACTGGAAGAGGAGACAGAAAGGGGAGCCAGCTTCAAGATTTGAGAGGCAGGGACAATGGTAGTGTGGTCAGGGAGTTCGCTTATATTGGGATTTATGGCAGGGTTTCTACTCAACATGTCTGGTAAGACATTTAAGGCCTCCTTCACAAAATCATAACTGAAACAAAAATTGCATAAATCACAGTATATTAAGGGCTGACGGTGGGTAAGCTTCTGTGGTTTTCTAAAGTACATCAGAGACTGGTAATCCGTGTGACAATAATCTCATAATGGGCTCTTAAAGGTATCTCCAGTGAGATAGTGACCAAGATATGGCGCCAGCTCCTTGTCAAGTATTGTCCAGGATTGTTCAGAGGCAAAGAACATCCTAGAAAAGTATGCAACAGTATGCTCATCGCCATCATGCTCTTGGAGGGGCACAGAGCCCAAAGTAACTGAAAATGCATAACAAGCCACAATAAAGAGCTTAGAAGGGTCAGCATGCCTGAGGACTGGCGAGATAAGTAAAATTTCTTTAATGAGTAAAACGCCTGTTGAAATTCAGGTTTCCATTTAAAGTTGATGTTCTTGCCTGTCAGTGAATTCAGGGAAGCTTCTAGTTGAGCAAGAGTGGGGGAGAACTTCTTGAGTAAGATTACTGTCCCCAGGAAGCTCCATACTTGCTTTTGAGTTGCTGGGGTTGGCCAAGGCTGAATGGCCTTTTAGCTTGCATGGGGTACTGCATACCCATTCTTCAAAATTAGGTTCCCTCAGAAGGTCTCCTCCTCATGAAAGAATTTGCATTTGGAGGGCTTTACAAAGAGTCAAGCCCTGTGGATAGCAGCCATGATGCTTCCAGATCTTTTTCATGTTGCTCATGATTGGGTGAATTAATTAAGATATCATCAATATAAGAAACCGCGCAGGAGAAGCGCAGATCACCCAGGACATTATTATGAGGCGCTGGAAGGTTGTTGGCGCGCTTTCAACCCAAATGGCATCACTTTGAACTGAAAGTTTCCCCTTTGTGTGTATAGCAGTGAGCCATTCATATCCCTCTTGACTCTTACTTGATTGAAGGCATTTAACAAATTAAGCTTAGAGAAAACTCATGACTTTGTACATTTGCTGAGCTATTGATTGTTCCAATGAGAGTAAATAGGGTGTTAGTCTGTCACATTATTGACATGCCCATAATCAACGCATAGCCGCAGAGTTTCATCTGCCTTTTGCGTGAAGACAACGGGGAAAGCTATTGGGGAGGAATTCTTCACATTATAACCTTTTGCCAGCATGTCATCTAAAATCCATTTTTAAATTTCTCCTCTTCCTCAGCGTGAGGGTATAATGGGCAATCTATCTTGACAATATGTACTTTTAATTGGAAATCTAGATCATAATCTAGCATGTGGTAGAATCCTAGCAGCTAGGATCATGTCAAATATTTTTTATGGGTCAAAGAAGGATGGGAAGACCAGAGGAAGATCTTCAGAAAGAGGAACAGGAGGTAGGATAGAGCTCAAGGAGTTCTTGAGAGGAAGGGTATTATTTAGTGGTTATTCCCCACTGAGATCTTTATTGGTGAAGGAAAGGGTTTACAACCGACTAGATATCAACTTGTTGCTGACGCCACCAACCTACACCAAGGATGACTTGATATATTAGCTCTAGAAAAGCCGAGAAATGATCACAAAAGCAGAAACCATTCACAAAAAATCTTACTGGTTGATGCACAGCATGCCAATTCATAGGCTGAAAGGATGAGCCCAAAAATTGGAAGGGCCACATAGGTGTCTAAATTTAATGCTTGTGCAATTCTGAGTTCCAAAAATTCTAGCTGCTACTATAACCAGAAGCGCCTGCACAGTGACCTTTCTTGTCCCATAACAGAAGGTGATAGGAGACGTGAAATAAGCCTGATGCTCATGGGTGAAAGCTGAAAGTTAGAGGGCTATAGAATGAGGATCCAAGGTGGGAATTGGCCTCTTGATAACTGACAAGCACTGATTAGATGCCCAGGTAGGATTCAAAGGTAACTAACAAGTTTTCCCAAAAAGGAAATTGTATTTGTCGTGATTTTGACCTTGGGCTCCGCTAGTGTGCCAGGCCAACCAGTATGAATACTGGCGGCCCTTTGCTATTTTGCCTTTATTGGCATACCAACCCCTATAAGTCCTGCGTCCAACCTACCAACTAACCACCGATGGCTTCACCTTTAGCCCCAGGCATCCTTGGCGTGTGCCCCCAGCAAGTCCTTCCCCCTTCCTGGGCGGCTCAGGCACTTCTGCACTGCCCCACCCTTGCAACCCTTCACCAACCCATCTGGGCATGCCCCGGAGAGTCCATCCCCCTTCTTGGGCGGCTATGGCACCTCCCACGCTGCATCCCTCTAGGGTTGGTGGCTTGTCAGCTCATCCGCTGGTAGCCAGCTGGCCAGGTTCCCGCTGGTTCCTCATAGTGAGGAGGTATGGAAGCTG
The DNA here is from genome assembly GCA_022478985.1 of Massospora cicadina. Lineage (NCBI taxonomy): Eukaryota > Fungi > Entomophthoromycota > Entomophthoromycetes > Entomophthorales > Entomophthoraceae > Massospora > Massospora cicadina. Next base: position 56,488 of record JAKSZP010000213.1, read on the forward strand.
GCAGTGCCAGCCACTCCAGGCATGATCACCCGCGCGTATTGAGGATCTCCTATCCTACCTTTCCCACTCTAGTTGCACTAAGCTACTTCAAACAAACAGGAAAGATGGCAAACGAGAGATGTTTATTAAGGGAGAATTAATGACTATTTATACTACTTTCAGGGCTACTGCGCCCAGGTACTCTTTGGCCAATCATCTGCCAGAAAACCCATTGGCATCTTGATTCCAAACCTCTATCAGATCATAAACTCTATTCACTCATACTCATAGCGATTACCTCTTAGATCTACTCATCTGATCACCGAATTAATTTTAGGTCAATCCATCCTCAGCATAAGTCGCTGGTTGATCATATATAAAATTATAAATAATTAGGAATTTGAGCATCCTTGGCATGAGTTGCCGGTGCTCCAAATTAGTTGGTGGAACCATTTTGGGCGAGTCATAATGGATTCATCAGCTTTCCGCTGGATACTCCCACAATGATCTTCAGATGGCATTTCAGCAGTGAATGAAGCTCTCGCCAAACCTAAACTTGATTAAACATATTACATCAAATAGTATTGAACTAGGCGATTAGCTGGCAATTATGCCCGGCTAACTGAACTTCTATTTTGATACTATTGGAAGGATTCATCTGGTTAAAATCCTGACAGTAATACAAATTGAATTTAGGTGGGGATTTTTGACAACCTGGTAGATGAACGACTCACTTAACCTAGAGAGAAAGGTGGGGAGCACCAATAATTTTGGCCGCTTTATTATGTCAGGGCTTCAATTAATTTGGAAAAGAATGTTCATCTTGAGAGAGTCTGACAGTGCTTAGTTATAGGTGCAGAATACCAGAGGCTCAACTTATATGGTGACTTTTTAGAGGGTTTTCTAAGATTATTTGAGGGGAAATCTGTTTTTTCACCATACTAAAGGCCCTTACAATAATTCAGAAGGCTGCAGTAGGGCAACCGAAGTTCTTCCAAGGGCAACCCCCAAGGGTATGAGAGGCAGGGAGGGTGACACCCCTCTAAGGATCAAGGCTGTTTAGTAATATATTTTAATAGGGCGGGTCATTTTATTACTTTTGAAATAGATCATGGCTAAAATGACGCATATTGCACACAAAATGGGGCATATTGATTCAAAATAAGGTGGTTAAAGGTCTCTACAAAGTGGTCAATGGAATAGCCATCATAATCATGGAGGTACTTATTCACTATCTCGTGGAGGGCGGGGAGTGGTGACAGATCTGCAGATTGGAAAATCCACTCAGCAATTTCTCAAATTATTTTGTGCATGGTAGAATGAGACTCTGGAGAATTTTGGCAGAAATTAACGTGGCATGGATGAAGATTCCATGACAAAGGGTACAACAAAAAATTGCTGTTTATTTGTAGAACTAAAGGGATGAAAGCTAAAGAATAAACTAAAAACCTTCCTTATGGAGAATGGTTACCTATATAGTAAGGAAGGATAGGGAGAGTTAAATTTTAAATGACTAAGCCTTTCGCTAAACACCCTAAACAGTATCCTAAGCTTGATGTGATAGAGTTGATGGAAGGTATTAGAGGTCTAAGATGATGTCATAGAAGTTTTGGATGCCTGTACACTAGCTGAGGAGGGATTGAGCAGAATATACCAAACTTGAACAAATTTGCTGGATGGGCTATTCACTAACACCTGTTCCACCAAGTCCCATCCTATCTTCTTTGCATATCATGTAAATTTTTCATTACATTTCATGATCTGTGGGTTTGATACATGATCTAAACAATTAAAATATCTCTCAATCTTAATTAATATGCAAATTCTTGTATAATATGTAAATTTGGGTGGGATGGGGCAATTTCTTAAGTATTTTCAATGACCAGGTCACACTTGGGGTGGGTATGAGTGTCCTGATATAGGGTCCTAAATTGAACCACCTCTCTGCATAGCCCTCTAATCATTTTTACAAGATAAAAGGAGGAAATTGGGGTATTGCAATTCTAATATGACTGAACAATAAGCACTAAGTTTTTATGGCGGAATGTGTAGATCCACCAATTATGATATATGCTACAATTATTAGAGCGCCTTAAGATGAGGCAATATTAGGTTGAACAAATAATACTGGATTGCCTCTGAATCAGGTGATAAGGAAATGTCAACAAACAATGAATAATGGAATGTTGATGTACAATGAATAACGAGTGGCTCACATCGAAATAAGGAGATAGAGAATTGAATATCATACTCTGCCAGAATCAATGAGATATGGCAGAACTCATTACTAAGCTGAGGAAATGGCATCATCTGAAGTCGCTAAGATATAAGCAAGATGAGGCTATTGAGGAAAGGTGGTTGTTAGTAGGTAAGAGATAGTGGAGCATGGAGCGTCTTCTGAAAATATCAAAGATTACTAAAGAAGTGTCATCAGAGCAATAGATCCTATTTGTTTTATTATATTATATTATATTATATTATTTTACATGTGTGAAGGACCAACAATCTCCATATCGTCCATTATATTGCTCAGTGGGTTCAACCCTGTGCAAAAACTCTTTGTCATATCTTGACAATTCCGCTGAAATTATAACATGGGGAAAAGAAGGAAGTTCTTGAGAAGCCAGGGATGTAACATCACCGCTCATCTATTATATAAGCTGAATCACTCATCCTAGAGAGGGAAACTCAACTGGGGTCTTGGGACCCCTTCCTGTTTCTATAAAAAAATTTAATCATAATCCAGCTAAAAGGTAGGTGATATATGGACTTACAGCCAGTCTCAATCTTACTAACTGGTTCCATGACAGAATCTGAGCTGGTGGAATTACCATGGTGAGCCCCTATCCTTCCTCCTCTGTTGGACCCAAGGTGAATCAGGTTAAACAAGTCAGGGAGGTTAATCAAGGAGCCCTTTAAAATTCATAATTAAAATTAAAACTTTGGAGATTTGACATTTCTGGGTCTGCAAATGTGCCAGCTTCTGCAGTTTCTGGAAATAAAGGAAGTCCTGATGATCCATCTGCACAGTCACCTCATGACATGCGCCCTGAATGAGGTACCATCAATGCATGAGCGACTATACTATGGTGTCAATTCCTTTTTGTAAATGTCCCAGGACTGTTTGGACAATGCAAACTTGCACAAAAAATAGGTTACCAGATGCTCCAGTTTACTCTTCTCATGAAGCAACACTATCCCCAAATTGACTGATGATGTGTTGCACACTACAATAAAAGGCTCGGTGGAGTCAACATGCTGAAGAGTGGCGATGCCACAAACACCTTTTTGATGGCATCAATAGACCATTGGCACTCCTCTATCCAAAGTAAGAAACATTTTTCCCCATCAAGGGATGCAACAGTGCAGCCAGCTGAGAGAGGGCAGTGGAGAATATTAAAAATATGATGATGCCCCAAGAAGCTCTTCAACTGCTTCTAAGTGTTGAGGGTGGTGACGAAATGATGGCCTCAAGATTTCTGAGAGGAATTGAACTACTGTCCCTCAGGAACAAGTTCCCAAGGAAGGCAACCTCATCCCTAAAAAACTTGCACTTAGAGTTTTACATTTAGTCTGCCTAGTACATAGCATCCAACAATGCCTCCAGGTCCTTCTCATGCTGATCAGGAGTGGAGGAATTAATGAGGTTATTGTCAATACATGCCATCATACAAGTGAACTAAATGTTAACAAGCACGTCACCAATCATCTTCTGAGTTGTGGCCAGGGCATTTTTCAAGCCAAAAGGCATTACGTGGAAATAGAAGATCCCTCTCCTGATAAAAATTTCTATAAGCTACTCCTTGCCTTCTGCCACCAAGTCCGTAAGTCCATATGACCTGCCCCTCCAGCTGGATCATGAGAAATTTCCAAATAGAAGCAGGAATGGACCCAAGCCCCCAGCTGAGCCCTTCTCTAGGATTGGTAACCTAGCTCATGTAATAGATGAGCGGTGGGTTACTGCCTTGGCTCCCCAAGAACATCCCTATTTGCCCCCATTTCCTCTTCTTTTCTTGTAAAAAATAGAGGGATGTGCAGAGAAGTGGTATAATTAAGGACCCTCCATCAGGACACTTATTCCCACCCAATTGTGACCTGGTCACTGGAAATATTCAAGAAATTACTCCACCCAAATTTACATATTATTCCAAATTTGCATATTAAGTCAGATTGGGGGCTATTTTAACAGTTTAAATCATGGATCAAACCCAAGGATAACACAATTTAATATGAAAATTCTTACATTTTGCAACGCTTTTCTTTCCGCTCAACATCACTTTTGAGCGATTTATTAAAAATCAACCATTAATTTTCCATCACCACCTACACCGCATCAGTTTTCATTTATGTCAGCGGATCCACCACCTGCTGCCCCTGTGTGAGGCAGCGGCGTTCCACCTGCTAGCATTTTCCACCCAACAGGCAAACGCATGTGAACTGGCTCATCCAGTCCGCCTAATGCATCAGGCCGTTTTGTCCCTCAAAGGGACTTATTATTACACTTAGTGCGAGTCCACCCAACCTGCCCCACCCCTATCCCTACCCTGATACAATACTTGCTTTTGCCTCCATGTTAAATATGGGTATCTCTTCCCATATATGACAAAGCGATAATTGAGCTGGCAACAGCCACGTTTGCACCAGCTGGGTTTATTAACTTCCGCCCTTACAAGGGTTACCTTGATATAGGCTTTCCCACTGAAGAGGACGCGGCCGCAGCAGCAACTACGCCCTTAATATATCAAAACACACCCATTACCACCACCCGTACATGCCTCCCCAGTAATACAACATTGGTGGTGACCTTTGCAAACCTTCCTTTGCTCCTTCCCCCTCAAACCCTCTATGAATAATTGATGATGCTGTCCAAATATGGTACAGACCTCATTCTCCACTTCCTGGTCCTGAGTGGTGCTGAGTGGTTAGTGGCACCATAGGCAATGGCCACCATTACCCCCCACCAGCCAACCATAGCCCAGCACATCCCACCACGTGCCCATATCCCATCTTCACCAGATCACTTCTTTTGGGCTCATATTGACAATGGCCGCACAGTTTGCCCCCTCTGCCATTAGTTGGATCATTCCAAAAAGCCTGTCACTACAATACAAAAAATGTGGAATCCGCCAAGCCCACACGTGAGGCCACACAAACAGTTGTTTGAGTGGGGATTTTGGCTGCCCCCACCCCATCCAGAGTAATGCTCAAAAATCAGGTAACTTTTGCAACCAAAGCCCAAGCCAGCTTAATTTCCAACAATATACCCAATCAGGAGCAGGTTTGGACCCAAGTTCAATCCAAGAAATTTCACGCCCCAAAACTTACCCAATCAAAGCCATGTCTCTCCAAATCAATCATACTCAACCAAAATCCCTGGGACTTATTGGATGAAATAACCAAATCTGGGGAAATTGTCCCACCTCCTGACTTTCCAATTAATTTGGAGCTATATCTACCTTCAGATTTCAATGCCCCATTCCCACCCAAGAAATATGTCCCCAAACCCACTGCTACCCCATTCTTGAGTGACTATAAACTTGCCAAGGCCACAATGGACTCTCCTGAAAGCTGCCATCTTTATGAAGCTGTGGCACTCTCAAATCGCTGAATTTGAAAAAGGGCTACATTTAATCAATTTCCTTACTGATTTCCCTGAGGTTACAAAAATGTAAATTGAACGATTAAGAGATACTGCTACCTCTGCTGTCAAGAATGTCGTTGCACTGGCAGAATTTTCCCCCACCACATGAATCACCAAAGCTAATATCACGAATTTTTCCCAGCTTCCCAATGCATGCATACAAGCTGAACACCATGTTGCCAAATTCCTGGAGGCTTTACTCCAGGGCCAGATTGTTACTAGAGATCTTAACAATTATCTATTTCACATCAACCCACATTCAGAGGATTCCACACCCCTTGCTCTCATCTTTGATCCGCCTCTTCAATGCTGAAAATGAAATCAATAATCCACCTGACCCCCTCCCCCTCTGCCATGGTGGGATAAGCGGTTCATGACTGCTACACCTGGTAGGTTAATTTCCCTTTTGTTTTGGTGTCTTGCCACTCATTTAGGGCGTTTGGTTTGTGTCTTCATATTGGTTATTTTTTTGTGTCAGTAATGTCCATCCCCTGGTCAGCTTACCTCAAATAAAATTTTAAATTCTTACATTTTGAAAAACTGCTAGGATGGGTCTTAGGAGAAATGGCGTGTTAGAATTTATAGGTTTTCTGATTATTCTCGTTTAGTAACCCCTATAAATATAATAACTGCACAGGTTCAGGTTGTTGTGCAATTTAACACGTTGTATGATAGTAGTTGATATAATTGTTTATAATAGTATGGCAACTAATATTTGTAGTTGGAATTAAGTACTAGAAATTGGTTCAACTCTTGGCTAATATTTCCTCTTGAAATACTTATGATGTCATGAATAGGGATTCATTCCCTGGTACTACCTAACTCGATCCATGCTCAGATTCATGTTTACAGTTTCTCTCTATGACACACAGGTGGCAGCAATCCCCAATTTGATTCAGCTTTTTCTCTGGATCCCCACTCAGACCCTTACTCTTTATCCTAACGTCTCCTAATTAGAGCACACAGCAATAACTTCCTTGAGAAAGAATAGAACTCAAAATGGATTCTGATCAAGTATACTAAGATACTACTTTGGTAATTGATCTGGTAATTGATGATGATTGATGATGATTATTTTTTGTTAGTAATTCTTTAGGGAATTTATAGTGGGGGATTCGGCGCCCAATCTTCAGTTGGCATCTCCTCAATGAAATGGCAGCCATTGCCATTTTATCCATCCTTGTCTCAGCAGCGATGGTCTTCCCCATCCTGGCAAGGATTCTGTCATTGGACATCCTCAAGACCTAAAACAGAAAGAGTAAGAAAACGTGTCCCTAATGTTTTCCTCTCAATCCAAGCAAACCAACCATATTTTTCTTGAGACCTGCTTAGGTAATGAGAGTTTTAACCATTAAGCAAGTTCACAAACCAACTGAATGATTTGCTAGTTACAGGCAGCATCATTCACCTCACAACTTAATCCTTATATTCCCAATTGGTTGGTGATGAAACCTGACCAATCACAATTGTACACCTGATAGTTAATCAACTATCAGATGCCCCTTTTCATTGGCAACTCTTCCTATGAGATCTTATGCATTTATCCAGATCAATCCCCAATGGTTATGACCTAGGCGAATAACCTAAAATCACCCAAACATTATTACCCCAAAATCAGGGTCAACTGAAATCCAATTCACTTCACATTAGGGAATTATCCTCTAGCAAACCCTGTTAATCTAGTTGGCTGGTAATATGGGCAAAAATTACAACATGGTATTAATGAATTCCATATCTATAAAACTTTGTTAAAATTTGGTAGTATTTATCTTGATTTCTCCTTAATCTGCCAGAAAGGCAGCCAAAGCCTCTATGACATCATCTGAGACCTCTAATAAATTCCCACCAACTCTATCACAAAAAGCCTAGGATGTTGTTTAGGTTGTCCACAAAAGGCTTAGTCATTAAAAATTCAACTCTCCCTTTCCCCTCCACTATATAGGTAACCATTCTCCTTAGTGAAGGTTGCCAGTTTATTCTTTAGCTTTATTCTTTTAAATTAAAAAGGGAGGATACCACAGTGGTAGAATATGGGCCCCCTACCACTGCCTCTCAAAGTTTGATCCCAGTCAATGAACTTTGGGTAGATGACAATTATGACACTGTTGTCGTTGTGCACCAATGCCCCAATCCAAGAAAGCAAATAGCAAAGGCAGTCCATGGAGTTCCTGGCCTATCATACGCCACACATGGAGGTTTACGGGTTTTATCCTCCTTTCCCATTCATTCAATTTCCTCTTAATTGGTGTAGATCATCCCCAAATTGCCCACCTCAAATAAAATTAAAAATCCCTTTAAATTTACAAATAAACAGCAATTTTTTGTTGTAAAATTTGTCATGGAATCTTTCTCCATGCTGCCTCGTTGATTTCTGCCAAATTCTCCAGAGATGCATCTGCAATGACAAAATTTAATCTAAAAAATTGCTGAGAAGATATTCCAATCCATGAAATATTATCACACCCTGCCTTCCATGTGATAGTGGATGACTACTTCCACGTTTATGATGGCCAATCCTTTGTGTAAATTATGGAAGCTGTTAACCACCTTATTCTGAATTGATCCACCCCATTTTGGGTGCAATCCACGCCTTTAAGGTCATGATCCATTTCATGATATTTAATAAAACTTGCCCTATCTAAATATATTACTAAACAGCCACAATCTTGGAAAGGTTGTCACTCTTCCTGCCTCTCTTCCCTATGCAGATCGCCCCAGTAAGAACTGCGGTTGCCCCCATTGCAGCCTCTTAGCTTCTTATGAGCATATAACCTTACACAAAAGTCACATGTTATGCTTATCCTTTGGCATTCTGGACCATTCACTGATTGTTGAAACACCCAGCACACCTTTCCAGTCTTCTTTCAGTTAGCAAGAGCCCTGATATTCACCCTGGGTCTAAAAAGTGTTTGGAATTGGGTATACAACAAAAAGGGCTAGGATTCTCCAAAAGATCCCCTATGGATCTCCTATCGTTTAGTTTTGCATGCTCTAAATTGGACAATTTGGAAAAATTCCTTGCATCCAGTGCAACAAGCTGAGGGTCCCTGAACCTCAGTACCTATCAATTTTATTATAGAGCTGCCTCCCTCCATGGGATATAATGCAATAATGGTAGTCATTTTTTGTTTTACCAACTTTTCACTCCTTATCCCCTGAAACACAACAGTTACTTCTAAAAAAACGCGTCCCTGTTTGTGACACAAATATTTTCTATGTTTGGTCTCTCCAGATATATACTAAGCTATCGCAGATCCTAATTTACTATCAGATTCTGCAATGCCCTTCTTAACCTCCTCCAGATTAAACCCTGTTGTTTAGCAACCTTTTAGCCAAGTTTGGATAGTAAAAACTGAAAGAGTGAACCAAGATGGAGCAATATTGTAAGTCTTGGGCAGGAACTTCATCTGTTTGGATTAATTCCCGTTCTGCTTTAAAAGGGAAGAAGCTAGCGCCAGTGCCTCTTATCACTCAGGGTGATTAAGCCAATGTGGTGGATGAGATGTGGGTCACAGCGTACCCCCTGAGAGTTTCAGTAACTGTCCCAGCTTTATCATTTACTAAGCTGGTAGAGTTATATTGGAGGTTTTTCTGAGAGGTGGTGAAAATTGTACAAAGCACCCCAAGCCCACCAAGATCCCATCATTGCATCCATGCCACGTCCATACCCAACAAATATGGGGCGATCAACCCCTTCCCCACCAACTGAGCCCAGCCTTATGTGTCCTGGCCCTGTGCGCTATCTGACAGCTGCCCAAAACGTTGCCGCCATTTTCAAAATGCATGTGCAGAAAAAACTTAAATTTGAGTAACAAGCCTGAAAAAATTCAGCTGATCAGTCTGGACCTAAGTTGATTACAAAGTAGGTTATTCAGCCCAACTTTTCAGATTGTAGTGAGTTTATTCCTGATGGCAGTTTCACATGCATTGCAATTTTTCCCAGTGAGCTTATAAGAAGCGGTTACAACAGCTACCACTGTTGCTCCATTTTTAAATTACCTTTTTAAATTTTAGAATAAAAATCGATAAGCAACCCTAATTCTGGTCCTAAGTGCTAATTTTAAATTAAAGTGCAATGATCCCTGATCTAAGCACCCCCTGTCTGGTTTTCATGGCCATTTTATTTATTTTTGACACGTCACTTTGGATGGCTATGCCTTCAGCATTCTAACTTGGGTTTTGGGTGATAACATACCCCAGAGTTTCAGGTCTGTATTATCAATATTATCAGCACACTCTCTGAAAAATACTTCCCCTAAAAATGCCTCCATCAGTCATTACACATGGGCATTAGATCCTCCCCTGGCGCAGTTTGCATATAACAATTCCCCTATATATCCACTAGTTTCTCTTCTTTTGCGAAAAATTGGGATATACCCTCTCAAACCCATTTGGCATTCGCCTCACTTCCGCCATTCCAGCACCAGAGGAACGCTTGAACAATATATGCAAAACCCATAATCTTGTACAGGAGCGCCTGCCAAAGGCCTTAAAGTAATATAAGAAATGCGCAGTTCAAAAAAAACCACCCATGACATAAGCTAAAAGAAGGATTTCAGGTTATGTTGGACTCCCATCACTTGGACATGAAAGTCCTTTTGAGAAGTTAGCGTGCAAATGTTCTGGTCCTTATGAAATACTAAATACTTTAAATGGCGCCTTCTGGATTATGTATCTTCCTACTAACAAAAAGCACAACGTGTTCCATATATACCAGCTGTCTCCCTTCAAGGCCCCATCCCACGTCACCCTAACTAATCATGGTAGACGGTTCTATAAAGCAGAGGCAGAGGCAACCTTGGATTAAGGGTACCACCACTCAATACAGTACCTGATGACTTAGAAAAGGGTATTCTTCCTATGAAAATAGATGAATATGCACTAGAAATTGCGTAAACTGCAAAGAGCTGGTAGTAGCCTTTTGCAAGTCTCATCCTGAAGCTCCCCCAGAATATTATAACTTTCTTTTCCATCAAGCTCCTCAAGGGGCATAAAGATTATGCCCATGCCCATGTCCCAGGAGAGGAATGTATCCTGTTCCTAAAGGAAAGGATAATGTAAATTTAGATGTCAAGCCCTCCAGTTGGATCATGAACAATTTCTCAAATGGCATAAGAAATGGCCCAATCCTCAAATGGAGACCCTTTTCTTAAATTTAACGACCTAGCTCATGTTGTAGATAAGCTATGAGTTGCTTCCCTAATCCCCAAGAATCCTACCACTCTGTCCCTTATACCACTTTTATTTTTGTAACACTAATTTTAAGGGGTGTGAAGTGAGGCTACTTAGTCTAGGGGACTCTGGCAGGACCCTAGGGCTCATCCCAACCAGTCCATGTTACACCCAATAATCAATATCTTGAGAAACCATTCCTAACCCTCATATAACCCCTAATGAGCATGATAAGTCATATTGGGTTATTGTTAGGCATAGGATCATCTATCAACCCAGATCACCCAATCTGCTCCCAATATTTGATTAATTGATTTCCTCAATATAACGGATTTTATAAAACTGGTGGCAGCGTATTACCAGTTAAAATTAATTCACTTAAGGTTTCCAGCATCAATTTGGATTACTCCTTGATCTGGAACACATGTGATCTTAAATAATATGATGTGATCTAAATTTCTTAAATCTTCTCCCCAGATGACTGCACTTTTCCTGACCCACCCAAATAGAATTTCCAATAGAGACCCAAATACACGCCAGTTCCTAAATTTCCTTTCAATTCTTCCTGACACCTACTATAAAGACAACTGCACTCCTTAGGGTCTATTTGCCACTTTTTTCTTATTTTTACTTCCTTTAAATAAACCTATTTTTCTACATCTTTTACTGTGGAGTCTGCCTCTACACCATATCGTTAGGATCTCAAATCAATAAAGTGATGCACACTGTTATCTGTAGAATGTCCTCTGAATTAATGGAGGGATGTTTTGATCCATTGATCCAGCAATGTACCCCATGATAATTGATTTTGTAAAAATTGTATGTTTACACACATCATTGCTGATCCATCATTTATGTCATGCGCCTCTACAATCAAGCTGTACCTTTCCAATCCGCCACCAATTCAGTGAGAACTGCCCAATTAATGTCTATAAACCCAATTTGATCCACTTGTATATGATAACTTACAGACATAACACTTGGTAGGGTTTTCACCCTCCCTACCTCTCCCACCCATGGGGTTTCCTCAGTAAGACCTGCAGTTACCCCCATTGCAGCCTTCTGGCTTATTGTATAGGCCTTTGGTATGTTAATGAACCAATTTGCTTATCATTTAACAGCTAATTTCACTCCCAATATATAGATCAGCTGAGCCTATGGAATTCTGGGCCATTCACTGAGCACAAACTCACCTACCTTGTATGGCCATCCTTCTTTTAACTTTAGTATTCATTTAAGACTCTGTCAGTTGGTCATCCCCCATTTATTGGAACAATCAATATCAATTTGTATGGTTGATCTATCTATTTTCTTGATAACAAAGGGAAGCAGACAGAGAAGTAACTTTTATAGTAGTAGTTATCTTAGATAATTTTTTTAACTTAAAATGGTAGATAATTGAATGAAAGATTGTACTTGGTTAATAGAGTTAATGGGAAAATATGATTGGCTATATTATAGTTTTTTAAAGATGAAAAACAAAATAGATACATCGATGAATCCCCCCTTGGGTTGGGACCATCTAGTACTAAAAAAAATAGATAACCATCTAGTACTGAAAAAACAAATAGATATATTACATGAATTTTAATGGGCAAGTGTAAAGCTGGTTTGTGGAACTAACTAAATTATTAGCTAATAGTTAACTGACCTCAATTATGTGATCAATCTATAATATTTAATGTTTAGGTAAAAAGATTTTAGCAATTGTGAGTTTTTTGACTAAAATTAGCCTTTTTGGGCTAATCATCTTTATGACAGGTTTACTTTATTTGGTTTTGAATATGTATTATATCAAAAGCAAGTTTTTAGAATTTTCTACTATAGAATATATTAGAATAGTTGGAGTTAAGTTCATTATTCTAGCTTTACCCAGTTTAACTTAAATATTTTACTGTCATCTCTGCTTTCAAAATATAATGTGAAGTTATTTTAATATTATAATTTAAATAAAAACTTAGTAGGTATGTTATTGAGATTATAATATCATTTTAATCTTTAAGCTCTTAGTTGACTAACAAGATTTGGATTTAGTGAGTTTTCATCTAACCTCATATATTGCAATAATGATGTGACAGAAATTATAGAGCTAATATTAATGAAAGGATATCTATGAAAATAGCTTAAAAATTGATCTGAGAGTTAGAATTTTGAGTGAGGTCTGAAATAGTATTGATAAATATGAGAGTCTAAGATTTGATTTTGCTGCAACATGTTATGAGTCCTCAAATAAACCATGACTAAGAGTGCACACAGCTCTGAAAATATCCATGAATTCCATGTTCAAACAAAATAAATACTTCTTGCTTCCTAAGTAATCTGGTCCATGTCATAGATACACTGATCCTAATAAAATTGTCTAAAATAATTTTTTGGGAAAAAAGAACCTCCTCCAAAAAAGACACTAAAAGTATGTTATAATTAGAAATTATAAATACTCAATAACCCTTTTTGAAGTCAGCGCTATATTTCAAACTGACTTATAATAGCCCTTTATAATATATATACTCAGCACTGTATATTTAAGTTGCTTATAGTTTACACTTAGACCTAATCTAATATAAGCTCTAATTTGTATTTAAGAAAAAGTTCTATAGTCAGGTTGAAACTCAGCGCTGACTCAAAAAGAGTTTTGTAGAGTATATCTAATTTCTCTAGTATTTTATACTTTTTAGTGCTTTTTTTAAGAGGTTCAATTTTTCTCAATCTTTTTGGAGGCAGTTTTCTCACCCCCCAAGGTATTTGAAAGACAGTTCTATTTTCCCAAAAAATTTAGTGCATTTTTAAAGGTGGTTCTTTTTTTCAAATTTTATTTTAATAAATCACTTTCTATATCTAATTTTTTGAAACCTCACTAATTCTATATAAAAATAAAAATTTTGTAAATATACTATATATATTGCAAATTGACAAATATACTAATCAATAATCTAAAGTTGTCAGATGGTGATTAAATCAATTCACTAGCCCCACTGATTTTGGTAAGCAGTTAGTGTTATTTGGTTAATTAAATAGGCTTACTGGTTTCTGTTACAGTTGATAAATTTGATGTGAATTCAATTAGTTTTGATTGAGAGGTTGTTAGATTTTTAGTTGATTCAACATCTTCAATGGTTTTACTATGCAATTTGGTGTTTAATAACTTAAGTCAATAGGTTTACTTACTGTAAACCTATTGATGTTCAACTACCAAAAATGACGTCAGATCTAAAAAAGTTGATGCAAAGCTATCAATATACCAATGCCAGAATTAAGTTTATCCAATGATAAACTAGTCTCACAATTGAAGTCCATCACTTAAGGTCTATTTAAATACATACTAATCAATGATGTGATACTGGACCAATCCTTTCAAAAAGGACATAAGTTGTAGCATCCTATTTTTTTTGAAAAATATCATACAAATTGGTCCAATAGTTTCATAGTTATGCGTGAACAAACATAGGAAAAAAATAAAAAATATATAATTGTCAAATTGAGAAAATTCTCATTTTTAGTTTTAAAAAATGTTTGTTTGATTGTTTATTGTTCATGTTCTTTTCATTTCTATACAATCCATCAAATTATTATAAAACTTTAGAGACTTGGAGTGTGCATGCCTGTGAATGTTTCTGAAGTATAAAATCATTATTTTCTTAGTAAAATATAAAGGTTTATATATAACAAATGAAAGCCCTATATGTTTTCAATGGTAGTCAGTATATTATGGCTGAGCAGTTTACTATTTGGTTTTTATTTAACTGAGGTAAGCTGACCAGGGGATGGACATTACAAATATGCATAAAACTAAGGAAATAACTGACAAACATAAAATTAGGCACCCCAGGGTACTCAAGTTACCCCTGTTGCCAGCTGGACTGCCAGGTATGGGAGGTTGGTGCACTACTCCGAGGGGGTTTCACCTGCTATGGAACAGGTGTGAAGGAAAGGGTCTGTGTGGAGGAACCAGAGTGAGAACCATGATTCTATGAGCGCTTTTTGCCTTGGTCTCATATATCATAGTGCCAGGCTTGGAAGTGCTCCAATAAGTGGACATGGAATCTTTAATAACTCCATGAATGTTTAGACCATGCCCTTGAACGCATCTAATGCAATTATGTGGATTGTCCACATTGCAATGGGTATTATTAGGGAATGGAGGGTAGATGGGATCAGTGACTTAATCTGGAGCGCGAAGATGCTCTTTGATATTGAGAATTCTTGTTCGTCTTGGATCTTAAGCAGGCGTGCGACTTCCTGCCATATAGCTTTAGTTGGGGGGCATGTTTCTAGGAGGTGATGTTGAGATCCCTCCCCTCCACATACTGCACATGTTTTGTGGAGGGAGTTGGAACGGTCTGCCATCCTATAGGTCCTTCTCAGACAGCGCCAGGCGTTTGCTCTTATCCTTGGCTGTGGGAGTGGGTGGTGAGTCATTTTCCACATTGCCTTCTGTGTGGTTAAATCATAGGGAATATCCAACATATCTAGGTATTCTATCCTAGCTATGCTTGGGGTTGTTGCGAGCATATCCCTCTGTGGGTGGTTTTCTAGGTTTCTTAATTTGAATTGAGGGCTGTATCATCCCCTTCCCTGTATAGTACCCATGTTCTCTATGGTCCATCCCATACGGCGGATAGTTCTTAGGATATTTTTTAAATGAGGGGATGTTCCATGCGGACCTGTTGCAGTAGGGTGCTTGGAAAGGTATGAAAGTAGTCTGGGTGGACTATGTGGGTTGGTTAGTTTGAGCGCCTGTGCAAAGTTAGTCCTTGCTGCTCTGGACCAATGTTGTTGCGGGAGGTCTAAGCAAGGATTTCCTTTATCCAGGTACCTAGGATGTGATTGGCATGGCTCTCAAAATCTATTGGTTTCATGCCTCCGCTTGAGCGTGGGCCAAATAGTGTTTCCATCCATATAGGAGGGTGAGAGACAGGCCACAGCCAGCCCTGGATAAGCGCGCGGATTGAGGTTATAAAGGTAGGTGAGAAGGCTATCGCGTGGGCCTGGTACCACAGTATTGGGAGGATGAGCGAGTTAGCAACTGTAACTCATCCTGTTAGTCCTGGGGTTCTTCCCTTGAGGGAGGCGACACGTTTGGATACCCGTTGTAACAGGTTACTTTCCATTGTCTCATTAGCATATACCCCTGATTCTATCCAGATTCCAAGGTGTCGGACAGGAGTGGTGGTGGGAGGTTTTGCAAAGGGTAAAATGATTGGGTTTTTTCTTCATGTGTTGGTATGAGGTTCTGATGTTGTGGCCCAATTGTTTTTGTATTTGCCTAAGAGGATGATTTCTGTCTTCCTTTTGTTGAGCGATGCATTTCTCACCTTGGAGTATTCTTCTAGAGTGCGTTCCAGCTGTTGGGCATCTTCATTGTTTGCTATACCTGCTACGCAGTCATCTGCAAAGGCCAGTATCTTGACTGTTGGTTGTCCTTGTGCGGTTATCCCCATGAGACATGAGTCAGTTACTCAGAGCAGCGGGTCAAAGCTGAAATTGTATAGAAGTGGGCTGAGGGGATCCCCTTGTTTGAGCCCTCTGTGTGGTTTAATCTTGTTTGTTAGGAATCCAGGGATGCATATAGCCATGGTTGCAGATTCTGTTGGGAGCATCGCCCATTTTAGAATCTTGGTGAGAGTTTGAAGGCATTTAGACATTCTTTTAGGTATGGCCAGCTAACACGGTCATACGCCTTTTCCTGATCCAAGAGGACCAGGGCACCAGTTGCTTTGGATTGGCAAATGTTTGCAACAGGGTGTATGTTGTTCCAGATTGAACGCCCTGGTAAGAACCCAAACTGGTTGGGTGATAGGACGTCAGATGCAATTGCGCCTAATCTAGCTGCTAAAATTTTTGTTATAATTTTTGTGTAAGTGTTGGAGAGTGCAATTGGGCACCAGTTGGCTAGGTCCAATTTGTCACCCTTTTTAAATTTTAAATTTATTGCGCGGAAGGCTGACCATGGGATGGACACTTCCGAATATGACTCAGATGAGACAAAACTTAGTACCAGGGGAGGCACCCCAGAGAAGCGATGCTATCTCTTGTTGCCAGCGGGAACGCCACTTATGGGAAGGGGAGGGAACGTGTGTAGGGGGCGTAGCCACTATTGAGCACGTGTGGAGGAAGGGGTCTGATTTGATGAACCAGACTGGGAACCAGGAGGAGACCAGCTGTCGGCGATGTGGTGGGAGAGATCCAAACATCCATGCTTGAAAGTGATCCACCAAATGAGACCGGAATCTGTGGACAGCTTCAGGGAGGGTGGGGATGGATCCAGCGATGGCATCCAAGACAATCGTGTGGATAGCCCACATGGCGATTGCAACCACCAGAGCACGAAGGGAGGGTGGGAGGGGGAGGCCATTGATGAAGCAAACATATCTCTTGACAGACTGAAGGGATGTGTTTGATCCTGGCCTAGCAGACGTTGGACTTCGCGCCATATTACTTTAGAGGTGGGGCACTTCTCCAGGCGGTGAAACAGCGTTCTATACTGGCCACACACGACACAGGATGAGTGTAAAGCATTAGAGCGCTCAGCTGTACGATACACCCACCTCAGGCAGCGCCACACATGGGAGCAGACTTGAGGCTGCAACAGAGGATGGTGTGCGTATTTCCAGATAGTCTTTTGGGTCTCAGTGGAATAAGGGATGTCCATCATGTCCAGGTAGTCCACCCTGGATAGGACTTGGGGTCGAATGGGGATCACGCCATCATGGATGGGTAGCCCCTGTACCTCTTGTGTGAACTGAGGAGAGGGGCGGCCTCTTTGGGTTGTATGTCCACTAATATGAATTCTCCACTCTGCGCTTCGCATGGAGAGTAGGATTCGTTTGTAGTGGGTTTTGGTCCCGTGAGGACCTGTGGCTGATGTGTGTGATGCGAGGTATTTCATCAGGGAGTGGGGGTTTGATGGATTGTTGAGGCCCAAGGCTTGGGAGAAGTTGGAGCGGGCCGCGCGGGACCAGTGTTGGGATGGGAGTGTAGGAGCAGTGACGGCCGCAATCCAGGTGCCCAGGATCTTGGCGGCATGAGCTTTGAAGTCAAGTAGGCCCATGCCACCATGATGATGAGGGCCAAACATGACCTCTAGCCGTACTGGTGGAGGGCGGCCTGACCAAAGCCAACCTTGTAGCAAAGCATACAGGGATTTGAAGAAGCTTGGGGAGAAGGGGATGGCGTGGGCTCCAAACCAGACTTTGGATAGGAGCATAGAGTTGGCAAGAATAACCCTGCCAGTGAGGGTAGTAGGGTGGGCTCTGAGAGAGGCGATTCGCTTCGTCACGTTGTCCAGTATATGGCACTCCATTACTGCTGACGCGTATCCACCTGCCTCCAACCACACGCCCAGATGGCGTACTGGTCCTATGGTAGGTCGTGGCACAAAGGGGAGCACCAGTGGAGCGGTGTATTTTGAGTTAGTAAGGCGTGGACGTGGGCGAGCAGATGGGCCAGGTTGGGAACTACTTGCTGGGGCCCAGCAGTTCTGAAACCGACCAAGGAGGATGATTTCGGTTTTGGAGGCGTTCAGTGCCGCGTTGCTTACCTGGGAATATTCCTGGATGAGGGCTTCAAGCGCGCGTGCATCTTTGTTATTAGACACCCCCACCACGCAATCATCTGCAGATGCCATCATCTTGACTGGGGTTTGGCCTGGCACATGGACCCCAGTGAGTTGGGCATTCACATTTCGCAGTAGTGGGTCAAGGCTGAAGTTGTATAAGAGTGGGCTCAGGGGGTCCCCTTGTCGCAGGCCCCTTTGAGGACGGACTACTTCCGTTAGGAAACCTGGGCCGCGCACTGCCATTGTTGCAGATTCTGTGAGCAGCATCACCCAGTTAATGAAGCGGGGAGGTAGGCGGAATTGTTGGAGGCAGGCCCTAAGGTATTCCCAGTTTACTCTATCATAGGCCTTTTGTTGGTCCAAGAATACCAGTGCCCCAGAGGCTGTGGATTGACACACATTAGCCACAGAGTGCACGTTATCCCAAATCGACCTTCTGGGGATGAAACCGAATTGTTCTGGAGAGATGGTGGCAGATGCTACAGTCCCTAAACGGTTAGCCATGATTTTTGTTAAAATTTTGGTGTCTGTGTTTGTTAGAGAAATGGGGCGCCAGTTGGCTAAGTCTAGCCTATCCCCTTTCTTGAAGAGTGTGACCGTAAAGGCCTCATGTCCTCCTGGTAGGAGGCGCGTTTCCAACAGGCTTTGGTTGAGTGAGGCTAGCAGCAATGGGGATATGTATTTAAAATATTTTTTGTAGAACTCATATGGAATGCCATCTGGGCCTGGGCATTTTCGGTTTGGCGCACCGCGAATGGTAGTCCATAATTCATTTGGAGTATTTAAATTCATTATTTCTGGGTATCAGAAAATGGTGCAGATATGAGCTCTGTCGAGAAATTCTGCCATTTTGGCCAGCTGAATTGGTTCAGCTCAGTATAACTTGGAGTAATATCTTTGCATTTCGATTGCCACTTCAGCTGGTGTGTCCACAATAGAATTATCCGATCTTTGCACCTGTGTGCAGGCCACGCTCTGGCGTGGTGCAAAAGGATTTTTGAAGAAGTATGCGGTACACTTGTCGCCTTTAGTGATGTATGTGGCCCTGTATTGGACACAAACCCGATGTTTGTGTTGCCTTTCAAGTGCGTTGAGGTGGGCTGCTGCCTCCGCCCACTTCTGGCCCCATGCAGGGCTATATCCTGAGGCTGGAATGTTGGACTCCAAGTGGGCCAATTCTGCCAGCGCGCGCGATATAACTGCTGATGTGGCTCATGAGCATCTGGATGAGAGATGGCGATAGTGGCAGATGGTGTCTTCTTTGAAAGTTGCCCATGTGGAAATGGGGTCCGCGCAAAACGGTGCAACAAACGATTTTGCCAAAGTTGCCTCTTCCACCCACATGGAAAATCCTGGCGACGTGAGCTCTGGGGGGCGGATTTTGTACCAATGTGGGGCCTTTGCAACTGTAACGGGTAAGTGGTATGTTATTGAGACCAGTTGGTGGTCGGAGAATTCCATTTTCATTGTTTTGAAGTGGGAGATGTGGGGTTGGAATTTCGCCAGCGCTAGAATAAGGTTGATGCGGGTCATGGACCTTAATTGGGCGTTGTGGATGTGGGGACGCGTCATGTTTTTGAGCAGTGGGGCATGTCGCAGCAGCGCATCCATTAACCCAAGGGTGGCTTTTAGAACGCGTAGTCTTATGTGACCCTGTGGGGTGTGGGGTGAGGGCGGCCAGTGGTCCGTTGATGAGGTTAGCCAACAGTTCATGTCGCCAATTAGGAAAGAATTGGGGGGTAGCAGGAGGGATTTGACCGACAAGAAAAATTCCTGACGCTCTTGTGCACCGTTTGGGGCATAAATGTTGATGATTGTGTGTGCAACATCGGCCCATGAGAAGGTGACAATGAGCACTCAGTCATTTAGGAATGTTTCTGAAGATGTAAATTTGAAAAAATTGTTTTTCTGAATTAGCACCCCACAGTGCTTCAACCAAAAGGATAGGGATGATAGGAGCATTGGTTTCCTAGCTTCCTCGGAACCTCGTGGACAGTGGGTTTCCTGGATGGCCAGGATATCCACAGGTAAATTGTTTTGTAAAAAACTCAGTTTCCTAGCCCAGGACAGGGAGGCCTTGAGTCCAGCGATATTCAGTGTCACTAGAGTGAAGGTTTCCCCCATCGCACCTTAGGTGCGAGGGGTGGGCCCCCTGGCCCACCAGCCTCTTCCAGGTCCCCATGGGCTTTCACAGCAGCACGGGTATTAGCAGCAATGCTATCGGGGTTTTTGTTAATTTTTGCAGAAAAGTCGCGTTGGCTTTGGCCTTTGCTTTTTGTTTTCCCAACGTTGGACGAATTTTTTGTGGTGCGGATAAGTTCAGTGCACCGTTGAGTTGGGCAAAAAAAATTTTTTTGGTTGGGATAGGTCTCAAGTCAGTTTTGACCTGGGCTTGGGTGCAGCGATTGGGTGATATCAAATCTCCCATTGGATCCTCAGATTAAGTGGCCCATTTGGCATGGGCCTCCCAATCTGATTGGGTGATGGATTCCTGAGTTGCTTCCACCGCGAAGGTCTCCATGTCCTCCTGGTGTTGTGAGTGTGGGATGGTGGTGGTGGCCTTGGCCACTTCCTTGGCCGCGGTCCTATGGGCCTGCTTGGCCTTCTTCCGCTCCTGCAGGGAGATGGGCTTTACCAATAGGTAGCAGCCTTGTGCTCCCCATGGGAAAGCCTCCTTGGTGCTTGCAGTTGGTTCGTAGTGCGCCTCTCCGCTGGCCATGGCTGCCAAGGGGTGCTCTTGGAATTTGACCCCTCTTTGATGGGGCACGCATGTGCCTTATGGCCAAACGCGTCACAGTGGGTGCAAATGGGGGGCGCGCTGTCCACAGTTACCCGGAATGGGTGGGTGGTGTGCCCTGCGATATCAATAAAGGTGGAGTGCGGGATCTGGGTTAGGTCCTTCACAATCTCCTCAGTTGGGGTCAGAACTGCGATGGCTTTGCCGGTGCACAGGTGTGGCATCAGCATGAAACATTGCATTTCAAAAGATTGTACTTCGCCATATATGGCGAGACCATCTTTCAGGTGTTGCTCCAAAATGTCACGTTTTACCATAGTAGGCAAAAAGTCAAACATGAGGAAAATTTGGTTTAATTTTTTCCATCTGGTGCATTTAGTTTCGATGACCCATTGCCCTTCGGGGAGGTCAACCACTATGCGCACCGCTGCAGCCTCGTCTGCTGCTATTTTGCTTTTGAGACCTAGGTCCAGCCAACCGCGTGACATGGAGTGAGGTGCAACGTACACCACGGTCAGGAAAATTTTGTGTACATCTTCACAAAAATTTTCCCATAGGGCCATTTTTTTGGATGTCCAGATACACACGGACTCCAAATTCCACCGACAAAAGTGGCGGGGGGTTTTGTGGCGTGTTGATATACTGGTTGCATCGTACTTGGCACGCGAGTATCTCCAGGGAAATTGTGACCGCCGGTTTTTTTAAATTTTTTCTATTCCGCCAGATTCTCTGGGGCGTTTTTGAACGTTAGAGGCCGCGGGCCTTCCGCCTGCTCCTCTTGCCTTGCTTGCCCAACTGCTCCCTGACATGGGCGCAGACTAATCCCCTCTTTGAGATTATCAAACCAGATTAAGTCTTGAATTGAATGGGTTGCAAAAGTGTTTGCAACGAGAAAGAAAAGTTCATTTGTCACCCTTTTTATACAAGGTTATAATGTAGGATTCATGGCCTTCTGGTAATAGGCGTGTTTCCAATAAGCTCTGGTTCATAGACGCCAATAGGAGGGGGGCAATTTGTTGAAAATATTTTTTGTAAAATTTGTAGGGTATCCCATCAGGCCCTGGGCATTTCCTACGTGGTGCTCCGCGAATTGTCTCCCAAAGCTCCTTTCATGTAATAAGGGATAGTATATTGTAATTCAGTGGTGTACTTTGTATCTCAGCAGTTTGTATAAATTTTTAATTTTTTGTGAATCTGTTGGCGTTTCACAATATAGTTTGGTGTAATAGCGGTTTATTTCCGCCTTGACCTCCTCAGGGTCAGTTGCCATGGTTCCATTGGTCTTGCGGACCTGTGTGCACGTGGGCTGGTTTCCACAGGAGTGGAATTGGCGGAAAAAATATGTCAAACAGGTTTCGCCTTCCTTTATGAACTTACCTTTGTTCAATTTTTTGATTCTGTGTTGGTGTTCAAAGATGAGGTTGTTAAGTTGGGCAGAAATTTCTGCTTACTTGCGTCCCCAATTAGGGCTATAACCAGATCTTGGAGTATTTATTTCCAGGTGGTCTAGTTCCGCCAAGGTACGCTTGATTGTGGCCATGTCCACAGTGTACTTATGTGATGCAATATGTTGGGTTTTGTTGATTAAATCCTTTTTGAGATTTTCTTATGTTCCAATGGGATCTGAAGTGAATGGGGTTGTGAATTCTGGGTTTGTAGCCTTGTTTTCAACCCAGTTGGATATCTCAGGCAATTTTATATTTTCTGGGTGAAGCTTTCTCCAAGGCAACACCTGTGTGTGGGATTGGGTTGGCGTTGACTGCACCATAACTAATCGGTGGTCAGAAAAATTTATCTTTTTTGTTATGAATTTGGAGATTCTTAAGCGGTGGGATTGCGGGATGAGGATGTGGTCAATACGACTCATTGATATGAGCTCTCCCTTGCATATGTTGGGCCGCGTCATGTGGGGAAGGAGTGGTGAATTGGGGGGAAGAGCATCCTGTAAGCCAAGGGATGCCTTCATTGTGCGGAATTCAATGTTTCCAGGTGGGTATCCCCTGGGATTAGGCCATCAATATGTATCAGGGTTATCCCAGCAGTTGAAATTGCCTAACATAATGGTATCTGGTGGGAGGGTGAGAGTAGGAATGTTTCAAAAAATTGTTTTCTCTCAGTTGCAGTGCATGGTGCATAGACACATGCTATTGAAATTATTTCCTCTTGGCACGTTATTGTTGCTACCAAGACTTGACCATGCAAGTGTGATGACGAATTTGTATTTTTCTATTATTGTTGTTTTGGATGATCTCCCCACAGTGAGACGTCCATACTGATTGTGATGGTGCGACCCTGGTTGACCAGGATTCTTCTTCCCCTTGTAGACAGTGGGTTTCTTGGATGGCCAAGATGTCTACAAGGGGTTTTCGCAGGAATGCCAGCTTTTTGGCTTGGGATGTATGAGCCCTGGCTCCCGCGATGTTTAGCATCCCTATTGACACTACAGCCTGCAGCGCCTCAGGAGCGATTGGGAGGGCCCTCTGGCCCTATCCCACCACAGCTCATTTTGGCCATGCTCCGCGTCTGTACTCCAATTATTTCAATGCCATTGTTGGTTCCCTTGATCTGACCCAATGATTCAATGGAATTGCAGTTTTTTGCATTTGCGTCAACTTTTCCTGCACAGGTCTCATGTTGATTTGATGCGGATTGTTGATTGGATTTTTGTATTTTTTGAGGTTCAACTTTGGTGAATTATGCACCGCATTTTCACCCAAATTGCAGTTGCATTGTTCCTCAATATGTGCATTACTGATGTCGCTTTGTGACTCAGTCAGGTTACTGTGAAAATTTTCAACCTGGGCATATTGTTCTGATTGGTTGGTTCAGTATATATCCAAAATATCCTCCCAAATTTTTCTGGGGTTAATGGTGGACTCCGCGTGTGCCACTGCTTTGGCCGCTGCTCGCTTGTGGGCTTTTTGTGCCACTTTACGTTGTTTGCTTGTAACTGGGTCCACGATGGAGTATAGTCCATCTTCACCCCAGCAGAATGGGTGGTGACCGTCAGTCATTTTGGCGAAGTTTTCATTATCTTCATCCATTGCTTCCTCACAATAGTCATTTTCCATTAAGCCCTCTTTCACAGGGCATTCGTGTTCCTTGTGGCCCAGTGAGTCACAGTGGTTGCAAATGGGTGGTGCGCGCTCTGGTGTAACTCAGAACGTGGCTGACTGGCCCCCATCTTTGATGTGAAATTCTGCCGTGTGGGGAATTCTGGATAAGTCCTCTTCCACTTCTGGGAAGGCATTGATTACAGCAATAGCTTTGCCTGTGCACAGGTTGGGCATCAGGAGAAATCGCTGTAATTTAAGTTTCTGAATTTCTCCATAGGCCATGAGACCTTTGCGGAGCTCCTCCTCAATTACCTTACGAGGAAGGTTGGTGGGGAGCAAGTCAAAAGAGATGAACAAAGTTTTACTTTGTTCCATCTGGTGCACGCAGTGCACACAATTTTGTTTGCCCTCGGGGAGGGCAATTTCCACACAGACTTTTGCTGCGGCATCAGCTTCATTGGCTGTTTCTAAACCAATATTGATCTAGCCACAGCCCATGTTGTTGGTGGCTACATACACCACGTGAGGGAAAAGTGAGAACTGTGCCTCACATGTTTTCTCCCACAGGGTCGGTGACTCATCCCCAAGGAAGAGTCTGATGCCATGTTCCACCTTTGATAAGGGTTGGTTGAACTGAATGTACATATATTGCGCGTGCTTTACAGTGAATACCATAAACCCAGACAGTATCTGAGTTTGAGATTTCTTTGCATATTGGGTTCCTGGTCCCCCTCCATGGCGTTTCTTGCCCTTAGTTGCACCGTTAAGTGCACCACTTGCCACGACGCTCGCCCATGTTGTATTATTTTTATTGATAGAGTCACCCATCTTTCCTTTGTGTGATTATCCAAATTTGCTGTTTGAATTGAATCATAGTAACTAAAGTGATTGTTACGAGAAAGAAAAGCAGTTTACTATTTGGTTCATTCAAAAGTTTCAATATTTTTTCCAAACATTTGGTGGTTTTAGGTTGATTAATAGGCTTGATGGTTTTAATAAGTGGTTAGTGATTGGTTTATTTAATAAAGTTAACTAGTTTTAGTAAGTAGTTAGTTTTTGGCTGCTTTGTTAAGTTTAGTTTTGGTTTTACCAAGCAGTTAGTGATTAATTAATTCAACATGTTCAATAATTTTTGGTAAGCAGTTTAATGATTTATCTATATATAGATAGCTAAAACTGATATCATAAGCAATAGCTAAAACTAAATATAAAATGATAAGTAATATATCTCTCAAATTATATAAGAGAGTATTTTGTATCTGTGTTTACTGTAGTCTTGATTAAACAAAAAGACATTAAGTTCTTAATTTTGAGTAGATTTCAATGAGTCATTTTAGCGCTTACACCTATGATGTATTGGCTTGACTATTAATTCCTAATCATTTTTATTTTTTATTTATTGTGGGGAAGGCCGACCATGGGATGGACACTTCCGAATATGACTCAGATGAGACAAAACTCAGTACCAGGTGAGGCACCCCAGAGAAGCGATGCTATCTC
This sequence comes from Massospora cicadina, assembly GCA_022478985.1. Taxonomy (NCBI): domain Eukaryota; kingdom Fungi; phylum Entomophthoromycota; class Entomophthoromycetes; order Entomophthorales; family Entomophthoraceae; genus Massospora; species Massospora cicadina. Next base: position 82,128 of record JAKSZP010000213.1, read on the forward strand.
TTGTTGCCAGCGGGAACGCCACTTATGGGAAGGGGGAGGGAACGTGTGTAGGGGCCGTAGCCACTATTGAGCACATGTGGAGGAAGGGGTCTGATTTGATGAACCAGACTGGGAACCAGGAGGAGACCAGCTGCCGGCGACGTGGTGGAAGATATCCAAACATCCACGCTTGAAAGTGATCCACCAAATGAGACCGGAATCTGTGGACAGCTTCAGGGAGGGTGGGGATGGATCCAGCGATGGCATCCAAGACAATCGTGTGGATAGTCCACATGGCGATTGCAACCACCAGAGCACGAAGGGAGGGTGGGAGGGGGAGGCCATTGATGAAGCAAACATATCTCTTGACAGACTGAAGGGATGTGTTTGATCCTGGCCTAGCAGACGTTGAACTTCGCGCCATATTACTTTAGAGGTGGGACACTTCTCCAGGCGGTGAAACAGCGTTCCATACTGGCCACACACGACACAGGATGAGTGTAAAGCATTAGAGCGCTCAGCTGTACGATACACCCACCTCAGGCAGCGCCACACGTGGGAACGGACTTGAGGATGCAACAGAGGATGGTGTGCGTATTTCCAGATAGTCTTTTGGGTCTCAGTGGAATAAGGGATGTCCATCATGTCCAGGTAGTCCACCCTGGATAGGACTTGGGGTCGAATGGGGATCACGCCATCACGGATGGGTAGCCCCTGTACCTCTTGTGTGAACTGAGGAGAGGGGCGGCCTCTTTGGGTTGTATGTCCACTAATATGAATTCTCCACTCTGCGCTTCGCACGGAGAGTAGGATTCGTTTGTAGTGGGTTTTTGTCCCGTGAGGACCTGTGGCTGATGTGTGCGATGCCAGGTATTTCATCAGGGAGTGGGGGTTTGATGGGTTGTTGAGGCCCAAGGCTTGGGAGAAGTTGGAGCGGGCCGCGCGGGACCAGTGTTGGGATGGGAGTGTAGGAGCAGTGACGGCCACAATCCAGGTGCCTAGGATCTTGGCGGCATGGGCTTTGAAGTCAAGTAGGCCCATGCCACCATGATGATGAGGGCCAAACATGGCCTCTAGCTGTACTGGTGGAGGGCGGCCTGACCAAATCCAACCTTGTAGCAAAGCATTCAGGGATTTGAAGAAGCTTGGGGAGAAGGGGATGGCGTGGGCTCCAAACCAGACTTTGGATAGGAGCATAGAGTTGGCAAGAACAACCCTGCCAGTGAGGGTAGTAGGGTGGGCTCTGAGAGAGGCGATTCGCTTCGTCACGTTGTCCAGTATATGGCACTCCATTACTGCTGACACGTATCCTCCTGCCTCCAACCACACGCCCAGATGGCGTACCGGTCCTATGGTAGGTCGCGGCACAAAGGGGAGCACCAGTGGAGCGGTGTGTTTTGAGTTAGTAAGGCGTGGACTTTGGCGAGCAGCTGGGCTGGGTTGGGAACTACTTGCTGGGGCCCAGCAGTTCTGAAACTGACCAAGGAGGATGATTTCGGTTTTGGAGGCGTTCAGTGCCGCGTTGCTTACCCGGGAATATTCCTGGATGAGGGCTTCAAGCGCGCGTGCATCTTTATTATTAGACACCCTCACCACGCAATCATCTGCAAATGCCATCATCTTGACTGGGGTTTGGCCTGGCACATGGACCCCAGTAAGTTGGGCATTCACATTTCGCAGTAGTGGGTCAAGGCTGAAGTTGTATAAGAGTGGGCTCAGGGGGTCCCCTTGTCGCAGCCCCTTTGAGGATGGACTACATCTGTTAGGAAACCTGGGCCGCGCACAGCCATTGTTGCAGATTCCGTGAGCAGCATCACCCAGTTAATGAAGCGGGGAGGTAGGCGGAATTGTTGGAGGCAGGCCCTAAGGTATTCCCAGTTTACTCTATCATAGGCCTTTTGTTGGTCCAAGAATACAAGTGCCCCAGAGGCTGTGGATTGACACACATTAGCCACAGAGTGCACGTTATCCCAAATTGACCTTCTGGGGATGAAACCGAATTGTTCTGGAGAGATGGTGGCAGATGCTACAGTCCCTAAACGGTTAGCCATGATTTTTGTTAAAATTTTGGTGTCTGTGTTTGTTAGAGAAATGGGGCGCCAGTTGGCTAAGTCTAGCCTATCCCCTTTCTTGAAGAGTGTGACTGTAAAAGCCTCATGTCCTCCTGGTAGGAGGCGCGCTTCCAACAGGCTTTGGTTGAGTGAGGCTAGCAGCAATGGGGATATGTATTTAAAATATTTTTTGTAGAACTCATATGGAATGCCATCTGGGCCTGGGCATTTTTGGTTTGGTGCACCGCGAATGGTAGTCCATAATTCGTTCGGAGCAATTAAATTCATTATTTCCAAACTTCTCTCTCTCGTTGCAAACACTTTTGCAACCCATTCAATTCAAGACTTACTCCAGTTTGATAATCTCATAGAGGGATTAGTCTGCGCCCATGTCTGGGAGCAGTTGGGCAAGCAAAGCAAGAGGAGCAGGCGGAAGGCCCGCGGCCTCTAACATTCAAAAACGCCCCGAGAGAATCCGGTGGAATAGAAAAAAATTTAAAAAAACCGGCGGTCACAATTTCCCCGGAGATACTCGCGTGGCAAGCACGATGCAACCAGTACATCAATACGCCACATTCCCAGCCACTTTCGTCGGTGGAATTCGGAGTCCGTGTGTATCTGGACATCCAAAAAACGGCCCTATGGGAAAATTTTTGTGAAGATGTACACAAAATTTTCCTGACCGCGGTGTATGTTGCACCTCACTCCATGTCATGCGGTTGGCTGGACCTAGGTTTCAAAAACAAAATAGCAGCAGATGAGGCTGCAGCGGTGCGCGTAGTGGTAGACCTCCCCGAAGGGCAACGGGTCATCAAAACTAAATGCACCAGATGGACAAAATCGAACCAAATTTTCCTCACATTTGACTTTTTGCCTACTACGGTAAAACGTGACATTTTGGAGCAACACCTGAAAGATGGTCTCGCCATATATGGCGAAATACAATCTTTCGAAATGCAACGTTTCACGCTGATGCCACACCTGTGCACTGGCAAAGCCATTGCAGTTCTGACCCCATCTGAGGAGATCGCGAAGGACCTAACCCAGATCCCGCACTCCACCTTTATTGATATCACAGGGCACACCACCCACCCATTCCGGGTAACCGTGGACAGCGCGCCCCCATTTGCACCCACTGTGACGCGTTCGGCCATAAGGCACATGCGTGCCCCATTAAAGAGGGCATTACATTCCAAGAGCACCCCTCGGCGGCCATGGCCAGCGGAGAGGCGCACTATGAACCAACCGTAAGCACCAAAGAGGCCTTCCCGTGGGGAGCACAAGGCTGCTACCTATTGGTAAAGCCCATCTCCCCGCAGGAGTGGAAGAAGGCCAAGCAGGCCTGTAGGACTGCGGCCAAGGAAGCGGCCAAGGTCCCCACCACCATCCCACACTCACAACGCCAGGAGGACATGGAGACCTTTGCGGCGGAAGCAACTCGGGAATCCATCACCCAATCAGATGGGGAGGCCCAAGCCGAACGGGCCACTCAATCTGAGGATCCGATGGGAGATTCGATCTCACCCAATTGCTGCACCCAAGCCCCAGTTGAAACTGACTTGGGACCTATCCCAACCAAAAAAAAAATTTTTCGCCCCACTCGACGGTGCACCGAACCTATCCGCACCGCAAAAAATTCGTCCGACGTCGGGAAAACAAAAAGCGAAGGCCAAAGCCAATGCGACTCTTTCCGCAAAAATTAACAAAAACCCCGATAGCGTTGCTGCTAATACCCGCGCTGCTGTGAAAGCCCGTGGGGACCTGGAAGAGGCTGGTGGGCCAGGGGGCCCACCCCTCGCACCTAAGGTGCGATGGGGGAAACCTTCACTCTAGGGATGTTGAATATCGCCGGACTCAAGGCCTCCCCGTCCCGGGCTAGGAAACTGAGTTTTTTACAAAATAATTTACCCGTGGATATCCTGGCCATCCAGGAAACCCACTGTCCACGAGGTTCCAAGGATGCTTGGAAAACAATGCTCCTACCATCCCTATCCTTTTGGTCAAAGCACTGTGGGGTGCTAATTCAGAAAAACAATTTTTTTAAATTTACATCTTCAGAAACATTCCTAAATGACCGAGTGCTCGTTGTCACCTTCTCTTGGGCCAATGTTGCACACACAATTGTCAACATTTACACCCCAAACGGTGCACAAGAATGTCGGGAATTTTTCTCGTCGGTCAAATCCCTCCCGATACCCCCCGATTCTTTCCTAATCGGTGACATGAACTGTTGGCTAACCTCACCAACGGACCGGTGGCCGCCCTCACCCCACGCCCCACAGGGTCATATAGAACTACGCGTTCTAAAAGCCACCCTTGGGTTAGTGGATGCGCTGCCGCGACATGCCCCACTGCTCGAAAACATGACGCGTCCCCACATCCACAACGGCCAATTAAGGTCCATGACCCGCATTGACCTTATTCTAGCGCCGGGAAATTCCAACCCCACATCTCCCACTTCAAAACAACGAAAATGGAATTCTCCGACCACCGACTGGTCTCGATAACATACCACTTACCTGTCACAGTTGCAAAGGCCCCACATTGGTGCAAAATCCGCCCCACAGAGCTTGCGTCGCCAGGATTTTCCACATGGGTGGAAGAGGCAACTTTGGCAAAATTGTTTGTTGCACCGTTTTGCGCGGACCCCATTTCCACATGGGCAACTTTCAAAAAAGACACCATCCGCCACTATCGCCATCTCTCATCCAGACGCTCACGAGCCACATCGGCGGTTATATCGCGCGCGCTGGCGGAATTGGCCCATTTGGAGTCCAACATTCCAGCCTCAGGATATAGCCCTGCATGGGGCCAGAAGTGGGCGGAGGCAGCAGCACACCTCAACGCACTTGAAAGGCAACACAAGCATCGGGTTTGTGTCCAATACAGGGCCACACGCATCACTAAAGATGACAAGTGCACCGCATACTTCTTCAAAAAAATTTTTGCACCACGCCAGAGTGTGGCCTGCACACAGGTGCGAAGATCGGATAATTCTATCATGGACACACCGGCTGAAGTGGCAATTGAAATGCAAAATTATTACTCCGAGTTATACCGAGCTGAACCAATTCAGCTGGCCGAAATGGCCGAATTTCTCGACAGAGCTCATATCCGCACCATTTTCCGATACCCGGAAATAATGAATTTAATTACTCCGAACGAATTATGGACTACTATTCGCGGTGTGCCAAACCAAAAATGCCCAGGCCCAGATGGCATTCCATATGAGTTCTACAAAAAATATTTTAAATACATATCCCCATTGCTGCTAGCCTCACTCAACCAAAGCCTGTTGGAAACGTGCCTCCTACCAGGAGGACATGAGGCTTTTACAGTCACACTCTTCAAGAAAGGGGATAGGCTAGACTTAGCCAACTGGTGCCCCATTTCTCTAACAAACACAGACACCAAAATTTTAACAAAAATCATGGCTAACCGTTTAGGGACTGTAGCATCTGCCACCATCTCTCCAGAACAATTCAGTTTCATCCCCAGAAGGTCAATTTGGGATAACGTGCACTCTGTGGCTAATGTGTGTCAGTCCACAGCCTCTGGAGCACTGGTATTCTTGGACCAACAAAAGGCCTATGATAGAGTAAACTGGGAATACCTTAGGGCCTGCCTCCAACAATTCCGCCTACCTCCCCGCTTCATTAACTGGGTGATGCTGCTCACGGAATCTGCAACAATGGCTGTGCGCGGCCCAGGTTTCCTAACGGATGTAGTCCATCCTCAAAGGGGCCTGCGACAAGGGGACCCACTGAGCCCACTCTTATACAACTTCAGCCTTGACCCACTACTGCGAAATGTGAATGCCCAACTCACTGGGGTCCATGTGCCAGGCCAAACCCCAGTCAAGATGATGGCATTTGCAGATGATTGCGTGGTGGGGGTGTCTAATAATAAAGATGCACGCGCGCTTGAAGCCCTCATCCAGGAATATTCCCGGGTAAGCAACGCGGCACTGAACGCCTCCAAAACCGAAATCATCCTCCTTGGTCAGTTTCAGAACTGCTGGGCCCCAGCAAGTAGTTCCCAACCCAGCCCAGCTGCTCGCCCAAGTCCACGCCTCGCTAACTCAAAACACACCGCTCCACTGGTGCTCCCCTTTGTGCCGCGACCTACCATAGGACCGGTACGCCATCTGGGCGTGTGGTTGGAGGCAGGAGGATACGTGTCAGCAGTAATGGAGGGCCATATACTGGACAACGTGACGAAGCGAATCGCCTCTCTCAGAGCCCACCCTACTACCCTCACTGGCAGGGTTGTGCTTGCCAACTCTATGCTCCTATCCAAAGTCTGGTTTGGAGCCCACGCCATCCCCTTCTCCCCAAGCTTCTTCAAATCCCTGTATGCTTTGCTACAAGGTTGGCTTTGGTCAGGCCACCCTCCACCAGTATGACTTGAGGTCATGTTTGGCCCTCAACATCATGGTGGCATGGGCCTACTTGACTTCAAAGCCCATGCCGCCAAGATCCTAGGCACCTGGATTGCGGCCGTCACTGCTCCTACACTCCCATCCCAACACTGGTCCCACGCGGCCCGCTCCAACTTCTCCTGAGCCTTGGGCCTCAACAACCCATCAAACCCCCACTCCCTGATGAAATACCTTGCATCACACACATCAGCCACAGGTCCTCACGGGACAAAAACCCACTACAAACGAATCCTACTCTCCATGCGAAGCGCAGAGTGGAGAATTCGTATTAGTGGACATACAACCCAAAGAGGCCGTCCCTCTCCTCAGTTCACACAAGAGGTACAGGGGCTACCCATCCATGAGGGCGTGATCCCCATTCGACCCCAAGTCCTATCCAGGGTGGACTACCTGGACATGATGGACATCCCTTATTCCACTGAGACCCAAAAGACTATCTGGCAATATGCACACCATCCTCTGCTGCAGCCTCAAGTCCGTTCTCATGTGTGGCGCTGCCTGAGGTGGGTGTATCATACAGCTGAGCGCTCTAACGCTTTACACTCATCCTGTGTCGTGTGTGGCCAGTATGGAATGCTGTTTCACCGCCTGGAGAAGTGCCCCACCTCTAAAGTGATATGGCGCGAAGTCCAACGTCTGCTAGGCCAGGATCAAACACATCCCTTCAGTCTGTCAAGAGATATGTTTGCTTCATCAATGGCCTCCCCCTCCCACCCTCCCTTCATGCTCTGGTGGTTGCAATCGCCATGTGGACTATCCACACGATTGTCTTGGATGCCATCGCCAGATCCATCCCCACCCTCCCTGAAGCTGTCCACAGATTCTGGTCTCATTTGGTGGACCACTTTCAAGCATGGGTGTTTGGATATCTCCCACCACGTCGCCGGCAGCTGGTCTCCTCCTGGTTCCCAGTCTGGTTCATCAAATCAGACCCCTTCCTCCACACGTGCTCAATAGTGGCTACGGCCCCCTACACACGTTCCCTCCCCCTTCCCATAAGTGGCGTTCCCGCTGGCAACAAGAGATAGCATCGCTTCTCTGGGGTGCCTCACCTGGTACTGAGTTTTGTCTCGTCTGAGTCATATTTGGAAGTGTCCGTCCCATGGTCGGCCTTCCCCACAATAAATTTAAATTTAAATTCATTATTTCCGGGTATCGGAAAACGGTGCGGATATGAGCTCTGTCGAGAAATTCTGCCATTTCAGCCGGCTGAATTGGTTTGGCTTGGTATAACTCAGAGTAATATCTTTGCATTTTGATTGCCACTTCGGCCGGTGTGTCCATGATAGAATTATCCGATCTTCGCACCTGTGTGCAGGCCACGCTCTGGCATGGTGCAAAAAATTTTTTGAAGAAGTATGCGGTGCACTTGTCACTTTTAGTGATGCGTGTGGCCCTGTATTGGACACAAACCTGATGTTTGTGTTGCCTTTCAAGTGCGTTGAGGTGTGCTGCTGCCTCCGCCCACTTCTGGCCCCATGCAGGGCTATATCCTGAGGCTGGAATGTTGGACTCCAAGTGGGCCAATTCCGCCAGCGCGCGCGATATAACCGCCGATGTGGCTCATGAGCGTCTGGATGAGAGATGGTGATAGTGGCGGATGGTGTCTTTTTTGAAAGTTGCCCATGTGGAAATGGGGTCCACACAAAACGGTGCAACAAACGATTTTGCCAAAGTTGCCTCTTCCACCCATGTGGAAAATCCTGGCGACGCAAGCTCTGGGGGCGGATTTTGCACCAATGTGGGGCCTTTGCAACTGTGATGGGTAAGTGGTATGTTATCGAGACCAGTCGGTGGTCGGAGAATTCCATTTTCATTGTTTTGAAGTGGGAGATGTGGGGTTGGAATTTCTCCAGGACTAGAATAAGGTCAATGCGGGTCATGGACCTTAATTGGCCGTTGTGGATGTGGGGTCGCGTCATATTTTTGAGCAGTGGGGCATGTCGCAGCAGCACATCCATTAACCCAAGGGTGGCTTTTAGAACGTGTAGTTCTACATGACCCTGTGGGGCGTGGGGTGAGGGCAGCCACCAGTCCGTTGGTGAGGTTAGCCAACAGTTCATGTCGCCAATTAGGAAAGAATCGGGGGTAGCAGGAGGGATTTGACCGACGAGAAAAATTCCTGACGCTCTTGTGCACTGTTTGGGGCATAAATGTTGACAATTGTGTGTGCAACATCAGCCCAAGAGAAGGTTACAATGAGCACTCGGTCATTTAGGAATGTTTCTGAAGATGTAAATTTGAAAAAATTGTTTTTCTGAATTAGCACCCCACAGTGCTTCGACCAAAAGGATAGGGATGGTAGGAGCATTGTTTTCAAGTACCCTCAGAACCTCGTGGACAGTGGGTTTCCTGGATGGCCAGGATATCCATGGGTAAATTATTTTGTAAAAAACTCAGTTTCCTAGCCCGGGATGGGGAGGCCTTGAGTCCGGCGATATTCAACGTCCCTAGAGTGAAGGTCCCCCATCGCACCTTAGGTGCGAGGGGGTGGGCCCCTGGCCCACCAGCCTCTTTCAGGTCCCCACGGGCTTTCACAGCAGCGCAGGTATTAGCAGCAATGCTATCGGGGTTTTTGTTAATTTTTGTGGAAAGAGTCGCATTGGCTTTGGCCTTCACTTTTTGTTTTCCCAATGTCGGACGAATTTTTTGCGGTGCGGATAAGTTCGGTGCACCGTCGAGTGGGGCAAAAAAATTTTTTCGGTTGGGATAGGTTCCAAGTCAGTTTCAACTGAGGCTTGGGTGCAGCGATTGGGTGAGATCAAATATCCCATAGGATCCTCGGATTGAGTGGCCCGTTCAGCTTGGGCCTCCCAATCTGATTGGGTGATGGATTCCCGAGTTGCTTCTGCCACGAAGGTCTCCATGTCCTCCTGGCGTTGTGAGTGTGGGATGGTGGTGGTGACCTTGGCCGCTTCCTTGGCTGCAGTCCTATGGTCCTGCTTGGCCTTCTTCCACTCCTGTGGGGAGATGGGCTTTACCAATAGGTAGCAGCCTTGTGCTCCCCACGGGAAAGCCTCTTTGGTGCTTGCGGTTGGTTCATAGTGCGCCTCTCCACTGGCCATGGCCACCGAGGGGTGCTCTTGGAATGTAACGCCCTCTTTAATGGGGCACGCGTGTGCCTTATGGCCGAACGCATCACAGTGGGTGCAAATGGGGGCGCGCTGTCCACGGTTACCCGGAATGGGTGGGTGGTGTGCCCTGCGATGTCAATAAAGGTGGAGTGCAGGATCTGGGTTAGGTCCTTCGCAATCTCCTCAGTTGGGGTCAGAACTGCGATGGCTTTGCCAGTGCACAGGTGTGGCATCAGCGTGAAACGTTGCATTTCGAAAGATTGTATTTTGCCATATATGGCGAGACCATCTTTCAGGTGTTGCTCCAAAATGTCACGTTTTACCATAGTAGGCAAAAAGTCAAATGTGAGGAAAATTTGGTTCGATTTTGTCCATCTGGTGTATTTAGTTTCGACGACCCATTGCCCTTCGGGGGAGGTTGACCACTATGCGCACCGCTGCAGCCTCGTCTGCTGCTATTTTGCTTTCAAAACCTAGGTCCAGCCAACCGCATGACATGGAGTGAGGTGCAACGTACACCGCGGTCGGGAAAATTTTGTGTACATCTTCACAAAATTTTTCCCACAGGGCCATGTTTTGGATGTCCAGATACACACGGACTCCGAATTCCACCGATGAAAGTGGCTGGGAATGTGGCGTATTGATGTACTGGTTGCATCATGCTTGCCACATGAGTATCTCCGGGGAAATTGTGACCGCCGGTTTTTTAAATTTTTTTCTATTCCGCCAGTTTCTCTGGGGCGTTTTTGAACGTTAGAGGCCGCGGGCCTTCCACCTGCTCCTCTTTCTTTGCTTGCCCAACTGCTCCTAGACATGGGCGCAGACTAATCCCCTCTATGAGATTATCAAACTAGATTAAGTCTTGAATTGAATGGGTTGCAAAAGTGTTTGCAACGAGAAAGAAAAGTTAAGCTATAATTCCTAATCATTTTTAAACTTAACTACTTATTTAGGTTTTTTTTGCTGTGACTTAAAATACCTGTTTAAATTGTCTCCCCCAATTCACAAATTATCTGTACCAGATTAGGTTTTAATAGGTTCAGTAGTTTTAAAGATAAAATGTCACATATACACGTAATGATTTTTAGATTTAGAGTTATTTTTGTTAGTAAATTGGTAGTATATTATTGATCTGATAGGTTTAATTTTAAATAGCTGAATGTTGGTTTTTTGGCCAATTTGATAGATGTAATGGGTTTGGGTAATTAGTTGGTGGTTTTCTATTGATTTGATATCTAAATTGGGTTTACCCATGTGTTAATGAATTTTGGTTGATATTATAAATCCTAATTTTAATAATTTGAGAAGTTGGTTAATTTTGGTTGTTTCTTATGTATAATTGATTTTGGCTGAGTTGTTGGTGTGTTTTATTTGATTTTATAGATGCTTTGGCTTTTCCAAGTGGTTTGATCGTAATAGAGAAATTATATGTGTTCAATTGGGTTTGGTTAAGTGGTTGTGGTTTTTGATTGATTTGATAGGTTCAACTTTATTAAGTAAGTAGTTGGTGATTAATCAGTTTGGTATTGTCAGACCTTTGGCAATTCAAGTAAAGACTTTACTTTCATTGCAGGTATTTCAACACCCATGATAGCATCTATAGCCCGCCCAGAATTGCCAATATATGTTTTTAGAATAAGATCTGCTAGGGGATGATGCAGAAAATATTGATTGATGAACATTAATCCAGTCCCCTGTATAGTGGCTGCACAGCTCAAAAACAAGCCCTTTTAGCCACCACCCAGGGGCCTAAACCAGGCCAAAAACGATGCCACGTGGCCGCAGCAGCAATTCCACAACCCACACAATGGGTTCCCGTTCAAGACCTGTCCCCTGAGGCCTTACGCCTAGCAGTTGAAACAGCTAACCCCACTATTGGTATGGGATACCTTCGCGCTCATGCCCCCCTTCCCGTGGGCACCTCCAATCTCCCAGAGTCAACTCCCTCTCTCACCAAGCGCAAGGCATCTCTCACAGGGCGCCCCTCGTCAGCCACCCCCACTCAGGGCTCCGCGGCACCCCCACTAACCTCTACCAGCAATTTATCGCATCAACCCTCAGCTCCCAATGGAGCTATGCCCACCAGCATGGACTGGCAACCTGCGGCCTGCGATAGAAGCGCCACCTCAAAGAGTCCTACCTCAACCCCACAGTCTATTTCGCGCGTCTCCTTTGCAGTGTTGGAGGAAGTGAATATGGACTCAGACTCATCAAATGGGGACACCGCGGAGGTCACCATTGAGCACCCTCAGGTCCTTCCCCTGCAACGGAGCGGGGGCAGCGTTCTAGGATGGCTTACTGGGTCTTCCGCCCCCCCACCCTCTCCTTCCCCTCAGAATCCTCGACGTTTCTCACAGATTGCAGCTAATAGTCAAGCTAAAGGACTCAAAACTAGCCGCCTCACAGCAGCAGGTTTAAGCGCTGGCAATCCCCAGGACATGGAGGGGAACAGCTATGAGTCCCCACGGCAGCACCCTGGCCCTGCAATCCATCAACGCAAATGGGTTGTGGGACTTTAAGTGGAGAGCCCGCCTCCTCCGCAACTTCAGGTCAGCACAAATTGACATCGCTGCTGTCCAGGAGCCCCATATCCTCCCCCACGAACAATCTTCATGGAATTAACAGTTTGGAGGCAACTCCTTCAGGACAAACCATGCCGCCCTTATTGTTTTGAATCCCCGAGTTAAAACCCATTCTTTTTCACAATATCTAGGTGGCCGCCTCATACTGGCCAAACTCACCACTCCTGACTTCTCTTTCTTTGCTGCAAATATCTACATGCCTAATGCAGGTCAGGAGTAAAACCGGCTCTTGGAAGAGCTCGTCCAACTCAATCTCCCACGGAATACAGTCCTCTTGGGAGATTTCAACACATCCATAAGTCGCGTCCATGACTCTTACCTCCCTGCAGCAAAGGAACGCCCTGGATCAAGTCACCTCCAGGATATCCTTCGCCTGAGTGGCTTTGTAGATGCACTTCCACCCTCCGCGTCTGGCCTAGGTTGCATGACTAGGATCCAGTATGATGGAGGAGCTTTCCAGTCAGCGTCACGCATAGATATGGCACTGATTGGCCCCCTGCTAATTGGCCGCATCTCCTCTCCCATCTCTCGTGACAACCATCTGAGTGATCAAAGGTCACTCACCGTTGTCCTCACCACCACGCTTAGACCATCGCGTAAGTTCTGGCCTAGGGTTGCCCTAGCTCTTTTCAACAACCCCTTCACTAAGGAGAAGCTGTCTATGACCATCCGGGAGACTCTCACCTCCCCCCACCCCACCTGCTTGATCACAAGGCTAGATGGGCGGTGACCAAGGAGGGCATCACCCGCGTTGCTTACAACTGTGCCAAAGCACGAATGACCGCAGCTCGCGCCAGAGTCAAAAGGGTGGAAGCCAGAATCAGACATCTAGAGCGAAACTGCAAGCCTTCGCCCTCTCCCAGATGGTTGGAAGACTGGGAAGCGGCGCAGGAAGCACCTCTCTCTCTCTCTCTCTCTCTCTCTCTCTCTCTCTCTCTCTCTCTCTCTCTCTCTCTCTCTCTCTCTCTCTCTCTCTCTCTCTCTCTCTCTCTCTCTCTCTCTCTCTCTCTCTCTCTCTCTCTCTCTCTCTCTCTCTCTCTCTCTCTCTCTCTCTCTCTCTCTCTCTCTCTCTCTCTCTCTCTCTCTCCGCTTGGAGCTCACGCTGCAGGAAGAAAGGGCAGCAAACTTTACAACATCTCGTTACTATGCTCAATAGGAACGCCCCACCCACTTCTTCTTTCAGAAACAGAAATCCCGGTCAACAGCGCAGGATATTACTGCACTGAAGATTGGCACTACAACCACTTCGGATAAGGAGGAAATCAAACAGGAACTACACCGCTTCTACTCCAGCCTCTTCCATGCCACCCAGGTGGACCTGTCAGACATCCAAGACTTCCTGTGGCGGGCTCCAGAGCCGCCCATTGACCCACGGGCTGATGAGGCTCTACTGGCGCCTATTTCCATCCAGGAGGTGATGGAAACCCTTCTGAAATCCCCACGGCTTAAAGCCCCAGGCCCAGACGGAATACCCTTTGAGGTGTACCTTCTGGAACCTGCAGTGAAAGCCAGAACCCTCCGCGACCTCTTCGCTGCACTCTTGGTGAATGGCGAGGTCCTCCCCAACTCCAGAGGCTCAATCACGACCCTCATTCACAAGAAGTCAGACCGTGAGAACCTGGCGAACTGGCGCCCCATAGCGTTGATCAACACAGACCACAAGCTCTTCACGAAGCTTCTGGCCAACCGCATCATCAAATGGGTGTCACCTCGCCTCTCCCATCCCAGCACGGTTTTATTCCGGGGAGGTCGTTATGGGACAACTATAATGACCTTCACGCGACTTTGACTGCTAACTCTCATAAGGTGAATGGCTTTGTGGCTCTCCTGGATATGGAGAAAGCATATGATCGGGTAGCCTGGAATTATATTGATGCTTCCCTGGCCCGCTTCCATCTCCCACCCACAGCTAGGCGCTGGATATCAGCGCTCTATGACCAGCTCCACACCAGAGTCCTGGCGCCAATGGGTTTTACAGTGGCAGTACCAGTTGGACAAGGTCTCCGTCAAGGGGACCCCCTGAGCCCTATCCTTTTTAACATCACCCTCAACCCCCTCTTGGCCTCCTTAAAGGACAAGCTAACAGAGATTCTGGTCCCAGGTAAAGCCCCACCCGCACCATGGCATTTGCAGATGACACCGCCATTGCATTTGGCTGCCCTGGGGATGTTGCCCTCGCTGCTGTGACCATTGAGAGTTACACCAAGGCGTCCAACGCCATGGTCAACACCTCCAAGACAACAGTTGTACAGGTTGGCTCCCCCACCTTCCCCCCACCATTTGGTATTGAACCTGTGCGCGGTACCTTCCGTCACCTGGGCGTTCTCACCAACCAACAAGGAAGTTGCGCTAAAAGACAATGAGGACTTACTCCTCGCAGCAGTTAACTCCAGGATTGCCAGCTGGAACCGGTGGCACATCACCCCCAGGGTTGAGCTCTGATGGCCAATGTGTTCCTCCTCTCCAAAGTCTGGTTCCTAGCGCACGTCTGCCCATTAACAGATGCTTTTTATACGCGGCTCAATGTACTCCTCCGCTGTTGGATCTGGGGCTCAAACCATCCACCAATGGCCCTCTCAACTATTGCCTGACCCTGCAATGAAGGGGCCTAGTGCTTCTGGACACGCGATCTCACGCCACCAAAATCTTTCTGAAGTTACTATGGCCGATTGTCTGCTGGGACGCGACCCCCATGCCCCAATGGGCGCCCGCCCTCCGCCAGTCAGTGTCAGCAGCTCTGGGTCTTCCTAGAGCATCTCTGACCTCACTAGGGTTTGGCTCACAAACCACCCAGGCCATCTCCTGAAACCATCTTCATCCCCCTACTGGAACCAGGCTCTCCTTGCCCTGAAATGAGTAGGCGCGCGGATCCACCATGCTTTCCCATACAGAAGGGAAGGCCCTGGCCTCAGCCCCCGTCGCCATGCAATTGTGCACAATGGACAAGTTGTCACAACTCGCCTCAACCCCCAAGATCGTCCTCCCATCCGCCCAAGACTCCTTGAGCTCCTCCCTCCCTCCGTGAGATTTGACCCTAAGGAATTGTGGAAGGACGTCTATCACCCCATCCTGTCAGCAAAGGTGTCCAACACCTTATGGAGGTTGCTCCACTGTTCATACAGGACAGGGGACTGGACTGTCCCTACCTTCCAGCACCGAAGCTGCCCCCACTGTGCAGAGCCTATTGACTCCCACCTCCATCATTTTTTCACCTGACCAGGTGTCGCCGCATTTTGGCCAAAGGCCCGCGCGCTCCTCCATGCTCAGCCCTGGTCTGGACACCCTGTGCAAGACCTCATGTTCGAGCAGACGTTGCCTGGTTCCACCAACCCTCCATGTCCTCGCCTATGCCACAGCCATCTGGACCATCCATAACTCCTTCCTTAGTGCTGCCTTTAACCAGTAGGTGTGGACCCTTCCACACATGATCACACACTTTCAGGTACACTTTGAGATGGCCCTGAAGGTCTGCACTATGCCGCCAACCCTCCCCCGCTCAGTTGTCACTGCAGCACGGCTCTGGCGCGCAAACCCCCTCCCTTTCTCTATGCCTCCTCCCTCGCCTCAGGCTCTTAGGAGCTCAGGCATAATTCAATTAAATATCGATGAATCCCCCTCAGGTTGAGACCATCTAGTACTAAAAAAACATTAATTCTTTCCCAACTATCAGCCTGCGGACTGATATTAGTTTTTCCCACGCCTCTAGAGCTGTGGGAGAAACAACTGGTTCTGAGGGGGAGTTTGTGACAATCACTCTGATTTGGATTTGGTGTTAAGGTTAATATGTGTACATACTTTATTGTGAGGGGGATTAATAGATCCACATTTTTGAGTCTGACAGCTGCGTTGTTAAGTTTTTTTATTATTATTGTATCCTTTTTGTTCAGGTATTGAGCCAAATAGTTTATTTTGATTCAATCAGCTCAAAGTTTTGGGCATAAATTACCATTCACATATTCTGAGGTGGAGTCTTGATAAGCCAGTTCACCAGGTTAGGTCCTTGGTTCCCTCCATTGAGTGAAGCCAACACTGAAATCAACAAGGATACAGCAACAATTATTACAGAGAACAGGGAGTAAGGATCTTCCTTTGGTCATAGCGACTTTGTTGGTGTAGACTATATTTACAAACTTTTTAATAAAACTTAAAAGTGTTAGGAATTGGTCGTCAGAAATTATTGTTTTATTTAGGAAAGTATAAAATAACCCAACAATCTACAATAGGTAAAGCATTGGGTTTTTTTAGTGTAAACTATGGAGGGGCTCATGCACTAGTATGACAACAAAGCAGCTGGTGAATATTCCCACAGCATCAGAATATGTACATTATTTTGAAAGTCATTTTTGTTTGACAGAACCTCCATAATTAGATACTGTGGTTGGCTTGACTGAAGTTTGACTTTGGAATCCTTTTTGACTTTTTTGGACAGTGGGTTTTTTTCCCTCATGGTTTTGCCCTCTGAGATTCTCAAACTTTTGTATTCAAAGATTTTCAATTCATTTCTTTTGAATTTTCCCCTCAATTAAACGTGGTGATTTCACCCCTTTTAGGTATTTGATCAAAATTTGGTTGAAAGGGAGCACACTTATTAGCATGTCACCATTTTTTATATTGTACATCTTGGCAGAATCTGTGATAATGGGGGAGTTGGGGAGCCCGCTGGTGTGGGGTTGGGACTGGCATATTCTAAAGAAGCGGTGGCCACACACTGCTTCTCAAGGGTGTGCCCCAAGGCCCATTTTAGAGCGGTAACACTTGGGGACCATTTCCTTTCTTTGTTCAAAAGGAGTGTAACTGCCTATAAATTCTAATAGTAGTGGAGAATATCCTTACATTAACCTTATCATAAAAGAACTGGGTTACCCCACCCATTGGGGGCCTGGATAGTGCGTAGTTCTTATGTGGTGAGTGGAGCTTGATGGCTGTAATGCCCATGGATTTGGGAGTGCGTAGGGGTGATGGTACCTTAGTTTTTTGGGCTTAGAGATCTTCATTTGACTCTTAACAGTTGATGCAAATTCTGTCAGGGATCTAACTTTTCTTGTATACCAGATACCATTTCAGGCCATCAGTTATTGGACTTTCCGCTTATTTCTTGGAGTCCAAGGCCTCTTTCACCTCAAATTCCAACATTCAAATTACTAATACTAGCTTGACCTTGATGGTTTTTCTCCTATGAAGGGGGACAGGTTTGAGGAATGAAAAAATAAATAACTTTTCTAGTGGGGGAAGCTCTACATGTAAGGGCCCGCTGGGCAGGTCCTTGCTGATGGGGAATGGAACAGCTTTCTTTTCAAGCCAACTTCCAACATGGGACCTTGAGGTAGATATTCTTGGTGTCCACCATCACGAGGTCACCCATCTGACAATTTTAAGGCTGGGCACCATTTCTGATTGGCAAAATGCTTGCGTCTTTAGCAGCTTTTGTCAGCTGCTTTTTAACTAGTTGGTGTGCCTTGATGATGTGCTCTATGAAGCCATCTGCTGAGGGGATGTCAGAGTATATCTGGAGGCTGATGGTAAAAGCCAGGTTGTAACCTAAGTTGGAATAAAATGGTAATATACCTATCAAGGCGTGGAGAGAATTGTTGTAAGCAAACTGGGCTAAGGGGTGGTCATCAAACCACGTGACATGTGAGGTGGTAGAATAGCAACGGAGATACTGTTCCAGTAACTGGTTAGTCCTTTCCATTTGTCCAGTAGACTGTGGTTGGTATGCAGATGACCAACAGGGTTTGTTGGGAAAGTTGATATGACTGGACAATATGCTACCCATATTGGCGGATCACAGGGGAATCAAGATAAGTCTCAAGATTTACTAAAAGTGGATACACGAATTATAATTGAGCAAAATGAGAACATTTAGTGAATTGAGAGGAATCATGCTGAGATTCAATATGAATGAGAGCAACTCGAAAAAGGAATAAGAATAGAAGATACCAAGCTGAAGATGCATCCAGCTGGGGAATCAAGGTATAAAGAGACTGATGGAAGAGTAAAAGGGGATAGTTTTTTATGAGGAAAGAGAAGCACAGAATGGTCTGTGAAACATCTAAAATAAAGAAAAAATAAGGGGCAATAGCTCCATATATATTTTATTTAGTTTTTATTACAAGAATTGGCGATCCTCAAATTGTTCAATTGGGTTTCTCGGTGGCTATACCCTGTGCAAATCCAACTCAGTGACAGCAGACCCATATGCTGAGAATTTAACAAAGTTTAATTTCTAACGCCCCACACAAGTAATCCCAAAATTTTACGCTAAATTTTGACCCTCTATTGCTCATGACTTCTTGTAGAACTCTGAAACTGGTGAAGACATGAGACGCAAATGTGCCATGTCCTCCACTGTGGTTGTCTGTAAGCAGGGAATGAATATGGAGTATATCATGAATTAATCCACCACCATATTTACGTCAAACCCCCATGAGCCCAGCATGCCTACAATAAAGTCTACCAATAAATGACATCCAGGGACTCAATTCCTGTTGGAGACGGTGTAAGATTCCATTATTGCCCATCTTATCCAGTTTTGACTGTGCATAGATGAGGCACCACTCTATCCAAGCAGGTTTTCCTTCACTAATCTGCTTCAGTCATGTGCATGTTTTATCGTGTTGATACACTTTTTTGCACTGGGGTGCCCCATGGTTAGTAGATCATGATGTTCCCTTGTGAACCATGGGAGAAAAACTTCAGGTACCCATACCAAGTCAAGGAAGTAGAATACCCTCTCAATCTTAGTGTACCAACTGGAGGGTCTTTTCCCTGTCTAGATCTGTTCGCTCAGGGCTTGTCCTTCCAGGGTTTCAGTTTGGGCATGCAGTACAGCCCTTAGGAGTGGGATTTTAAATTGGTTGTTGGGGTTATTCTGAGGGTAATGTCTGAGCAGGTTTGGTGGGATTGTTATTGGGCTAGGGTGGTAGCATGGTAAGTTTTCCCTTGGTTTGGGTGGAGGTGATTGTCAATGGTACAGTTCTTTAGACTGTTGTCAAGGTCTGAAGGTGGCTCAAAGCTGCAAATTCATAAAAGGGTCTAGAAGAAAATGGAAAAATGGCTAGAATACCAAATCTTTTATTAGGTTAAAAGGTGTCAATATTTATAGGGCAGTGGGGACATGGTGCCTTGAGGATCATCACAGCCCCATCCATTTAGGATCTTTTCTGGTCTTCCAGATTGACCATCTAATGGGCATTCTCAGTATATTTTGCCTCCCACCTGAACAAATCAGTGGAAACTCCGCCCCACGTGAATCATAAATTGGGGATGAGAATCCTGAAGTCATCTTCATTTGGATTGGTTCAAGAGTCGACTCATAATAGCTCAATTTGGAAGTGGAGAATTTGATTTGTTTATTATCTTGAATCCTGACAACGCCCCCTCAAGATTCTGTTGGAGGGGGGTATATGGCTGAAGGAACCAGTTATGTACCTGATTGACCATGGTCACCTGGTTGACATCAGAAATTGAGTACTTTAACTTCACCTTGTGAATGACCTTATAGGGTCCAGACCAAAGAACGTCTAGATTATTTTGTTGGCCTCCAGGTCAATAGTGATAGAACAGAACAATGTCACCTAATTGGAAAGTTGGTAAGAAGGGTCAGCTGAGATTAAATCGGGATGTCTATCTTCCTGTAGTGGTAATGATGCCTTGTGTGGCTAGGGCTTGAAGCTGGACAATTTTTTTGGCTAAGGCCCTCATAGTTAATTCAGAGTTCTCAGTTGTGGATGTCTTGAACAATGGCTAATGCTACTTGGTAGCTGAGGTGCACGCCCATATAGGGATTCAAAAGTATACATCTTGATGAATCGGTGGTAACTTACCCTGTAGGCAAGCAAGGCGCTGGGTAGGTAGTGGTTTCAACGGGCAGGATCCAAGGCGTCCAACTTTTGTAAAATGGAAATAAGAGTTCCGTTAGCATGTTCTACAGCCTATTAGTAGATGGGTGGTAAGGGGCAGCGAAACTCTGGGTGGTGCCTAATAGCTAGGTAAGTTCTTGTACTATATGTGAAGTGAAGTTCAACCCATTTTCCAAAAGTAAGGTTTGGAAGTACTTACGCTGGGTGAAAACAAATTGAACAAGGAAGAGGGCTGTGGCTTTGGCAGTTGCAGCTGGGACCAAAATCGCTTCAACCCACTTGGTTAAGTGGTCCAAAGCGAGGATAATATTCTTATGGTCATGCAGCCCAGTGGGAAGAGGGCCCACCACATCAATGCTAACAGCATTGAAGGGCCCAGTTGGGGAAACAACTGAGTAATGGAATTGAGGATTGGCTTGGTCCTGAGATCAGCAAGTCATAAATGCCTCCAAGACCTCTTGGATGGTTTCCATCATTCAGTCCCAGTAACATCGTGACTTAAGCCATGCATGAGTTTCTTTACTGCCCCGTTCTCCAAAGTAAAATGGCTCTCTAGAATAACATCAGTTCAGGAAGAGGGGTGGATGTAAGGGAGCCAATTCTTATTAACTTTCTTGTAAAGCAGCCCATCCTTAATTTGAGTGTCTTGAGTCATCCTTTGGAGTTCAGCTTGGACCTTGGGAGTTTCCAAATCCCACTGCTCAGGTTGGCCTATTAGATTGTAAAGACGGTCCTCCTTGGGGGTCAAAGCTGCTATAACTGGCATCCTAGAGAGGCCATCAGCATTTTGGTGAATCGCACCTGCATGATGGATAATGGTGAAATCATAGCTCTGTAATCGTAAAGCCCACCTGGATAGTCGGACATCTGGTCCTTCATTTTCTGGAGCCACTGGAGTGAGGAGTAGTCTGTAACATTAGTAAAGTGAGTACCATAGAGATAAGGCTGGAAATGTTTGATGGCTAGCAAGACAGATAGGCACTCCCTCTTGGTAAAGCTGTAGTTCTGTTCAGCTTTACTCAGCGTCAAGCTAAAATAAGCCACAGGATGATCGACTTGGTTTTCATCATGTTGGGCTAGGTTAGCCCCGATGGCAACATCACTTGCATCTGTAAACAACAAGAGGGTTGGTCAAAGCGTGGGTGGACTAGAATGGGTTTAGTACATAGAGCAGTTCAGAAGGCATTAAAAGCCTGTTCTTGTTCAGGCCGCCATTCAAATGGCACATTCTTCTGCAAAAGGTAGAACAGTGGCTTGGATAGGTCAGCAAACTGGGGGATAAACTGACGTTAATATCCCACCATTCCTATGAATACTTGGATATCCCTTGGTTTTGAGGGCGTGACATTCTCTCTATAGCATCAATCTTGTCCAGTATGGGCTGGTTTCCATCCTTGGAAACTTTGTGTCCCAGAAACTCTAGTTTGTATTGAAAGAAAGAGCACTTCGAAGGGTTAAGCTTTATAGAAGCCTTTCTTAGTCAGTTGAAGACTTCCCTGAGATGCTCAATGTGCCCATTGAAGGTTCGTGAGAAAACGTTAATGTCATCTAGGTAAACAAGGATGCATGAAAGCTTCAAGTCCCCAAGGATCCCGTCCATGGCACGTTGTAAAGTGGCTGGGGCGTTACAAAGTCCCTGGGTGCATCCTTGTGGGCTTGAATAGTTTTTTGTTGGCTATGAGAGCGCACTTAGCTCGATCTTCAGGGGTGGGCTCAACTTGCCAATATCTTCTGACAAGGTCCATGGCAGAAAAGTACTGGGATCTGGCAAGCAGATGGAGGGAATCGTCAATTCAGGGCAGAGGATAACTGTCCTTCTTGGTGGTGGAGTTGAGTCGCTGGTAGTCCATCACCACCTGGTGATTGACTTTTTCTTACCAAACAAGCAGAAGAGGAGAGGCTAAGGGCTGCTTAATGGTAACAGGAGCCCAGCGTCAAGTAGTTGTTTGAGTTCCACCATGACCTGGGCCTCTTCAACCTTGCTTTTCCAGTAAGTTCAGGACTGGAAAGGGGGTGCATCCCCAGTTTCTACATGATGTAGGACTCCATTTATTTTTCCAAAGTTGTAGGTTGAGACTGAAAATAGGTCTGAATACTCCTCCAACAACTCTAGAACCTTATTTGTTGGCCATCTGAGAGGTCCTTGTCAATAGTGGTGTTAACCAGGCTGACTGATGGAGGTATCAAGCCAAAATCCCTTAAGTCCCCAAAGCTTCAGACATCAGCAATAGCTTCCACTGGTAGAAGGCAGACATAGGCGGCAGGGCTGTTTGGACCTACTATTTTGGGTTTGTCATTAAGGTTGGTCAACAACACTGATATAGATCTGGCATAGGCTGGATCTAGGATCCCCGGGCAGGGTAGCATCTCTTTTGTAGACAGGTTGTTTAGGCCTCATATTTCCAATAAGTATCCCAAGGGGATGTTGACATGGACCTGGGTGTCAGCAATGACTTGGGACTTCAGAGGTATTGTAGTTCCCTGGGTAAGTAGATCAGCATGCCCTCTTACCCATCAACAGCAGGAGGGGGCAATTGGACTTGGGAGCCCCTAATGTAATATTTGAGCTGATCAATTCACCCTTCACTCTCCAGTAGACAGGCTCAAGCTTTGACCTCACTTTTAGAATTGTGAGGTCACAAAGATCAGATGAACCCAATGCCCTAGTAGGGACAGAAAGCCACCAGCATAATGGAGTACTGCTGAATAGTCTCAAAGGAACTGAGACCCAAGGTTAGGGTTAGGGTTATTCATTGTGACAGTGGGGGTGTTTACAGCAAGCTTTCCAAACTGCAATGGTAAATAAGAATAATCCCCTATAGATTGGGTACATTGAGGGCCATCCGTGCCTTATTCTATATAGTATAGCAAATCCAGAGCAATCTTAACACACTCCATTAGCTCTGATGATATGACATCCATAATGGGAGCCACTATCAACTATGGTAAGAACTGGAATTTTATGAACTCATACTGTGACCTGGGTAATTAGACTTCCAAACTGGGGTGGCAGCGTGAGGAATATGTGAGAGTCATTGGAAGAAGATTAAGCAGTATCAATTTCTTTATTATCATTGGCTACCAAAACTTCTTCTCCAGGTAAGATAGCTCTCAGTTTGTTCAATGTTATGGAGGATTATTGAGGCTGTGCAGGTATGTCAGCATGGAGCGCCTCATCCTTCATGCTGACGGCCTTTTTTCGCCTCATTGGCAAGTCATTTCCAGAAGGGGTTGGCACTGTGTCTGAAACCATTACAGTAAGTGCATTAAGGTTGAGGATTTATCTGGTTTTCAATTAAATGGACTCTAGGATGGTTAAAGGGTCCTGTAAATGTAGCCTTAAAGTGTAGAGCTGACACAGGGATCTCGTTAAGCGCTTCCTTGATCTCTCAGATGCAGGTATTCCCATTCTTCTGTCCAATCATATGAATGTGAACCTCAGGGTAGGATAGCAACGCATAAATGACACCAGTAATAGCATCATCCAGGGTGATATGATTTGCAGTGACTAAGGGTTGTGCTTGGGAGTAAAAGCGGCTGGTAAAACTCCATGGGGCTTTCTCCTTTATTCAGTAAAATACCCATAAACGCTTGTTTTTTGTTGACCAGGGTTTGATTGCTGCTGAAATCTTGTATTAAGGCTGTATGGACCAGTTCCCAGGTGTTGCACTTCTTTAAATGGTGGGGCATGATCTCCTGGGCAGTGCTATCTAGTCAGGAGTGGATATCCTTTACCTTCTGCCAGTTGTTGGCCTCCTCCATGGAGCTCTAATACATGTACAAGAAGTAGACAATGCTCTCCTGGCCAGGGGTGAACCTTTCTTTAAAGCCAGGTTTAAAGTTAGTTACAAGAGGAGTGGAAAGGGTGTTAACACCAGGGTGGCCGCTGGCTCTGAGATCTCAGTTTCCACATAGTTGCGGGGGCATGCTGGTCTAGCCGTTGCCATAGACCCCTAAGGTCTTCTTGGATGTCATCCCAATTTTGGTTGAGGGAGGAAACAGAAGACTTATTTGCAAGTTTCTCCTTTAGGGAATGAATGTCAGCGCCCTGAAGTTGAAGCTGGATCTTGAGAATAGTCAAATGAGTATTGAACCCATCGACAATTTTGTTCTAGCCAGGAGATGTGAGTCAGTAAGATTGGTGAAGACACTGAGGTTGTCCATTTTGTCTGACAGGGCATCAATGGAGACTCTAGGGTTGAGGGAACTCCATCCACTCGTAGTTTGCATCCCTGAGCTACATCCTGAATTTGATCATGTAGGGCAGCCAAGGCTGTTATCACATTCTTCCACCATGGGTCCTCAGGGCCATCAGAGGTGGGAGATGAGGGACCTGGGGGCCCGGGAGGCCCATGGGGACCCTCTGGCCCAGTGGGTCCTACACGCCATTTGAGGCCTTCAGGCCTCCTAGGCCTTCAGGGCCTTCACTCCTAGAGGAGTAGTCATGAGAGGCCAGCTCTCAATAATGTTGTTGTAGGGCTTGTACCAGATACTCAACTTGGAGAAGGTGCTGATTCCATGTTGCCATAAGGAGTTGAACGTTCTGACGCAGCTGGTCCTCAAGATAGCCAGAGGTCCTGCTTCCTAACACCACAATTTGGTCTCAGACCTCGTTGATCAATTGTCAGTTATCAATAATGGCCTCATGGTTGTTGTGAACAAAATAGGAGGCTGCGTTATATAAATTGACAATATGAATGTGAAAGGCCTGCGTGAGCCCCAGTTTTGGGAGACCTCTTGATGGTGCAACCCAACTAGTTGGAGTAGGTGATGATTAGCTGGGTGAGCAAAGTTGCGAAGGTAGCATTTGGGACTCAGTGCAAGTTCTCCTGCTGGCAGCTGGTTCAAGTCATAGAGATCCCACATGGCAGAGGGAATGGAAGAGGCATGGGAATGACTGGAGCGAGCACCCATGGAGTAGATGCCATTTATTAATTGTTGGACAACATTATCAAGGTTCTCATACTGAAGTTGGTACTGACTTCCATCAATAGAGAGCAGGGAGAACAGGAATGTGGCCCAGAATTCTAACCTTTCAGGTTGCATGGGTAGTATTTCAAATCATGAGGTACTAACCCATTGAGCTACACTTCTTGACTGACCAGCGAATTGGTCTTCAGGGTTGCTAGTATTTTCCATTGCTTGTGATAGACGTTCTCACTTAGGACAGCTAAGAGCCCCTGTAGTGAGCTTACGTTTGGTGGCGTTACAGTTCTCTAGACTGTTGCCAAGGTCTGAAGGTGGCTCAAAGCTGCAAATTAATAAAAGTGTTGAGACAGAAATGGAAACATGGCTAGAATACCAAATATTTTATTAAGTTAAAAGGTGTTAATGTTATAGGGTGAGTGGGGAGACGGTGCCTCAAGTATCATCACAGCCCCATCCATTTAGGATCTTTTCTGGTCTTCCATATTGACCATCTGATGAGCATCCTCACTGTATGTTGCCACCCACCTGACTGAATCGGTGGAAACTCCGCCCCACATGACTCAGGAATTGGGGATGAAAATCCTGAAGTTGTCTTCATTTGGATAGGTCTGAGAGTCAATTTGCTACAACTCAATTTGGAAGGGGATTTGATTTGTTAGTTATCTCAAATCCTGACAGATATTGCAGAGATTACTGCTGATTCCCTCATGGGATCTTGCGCAACATGCTCTGGCAGAATCACCTCACTATTTTGGTATCCTCCCTTGGATTGGTCCTAACAAATGGACTTCTGCTTAGGATGGCTGGCAGTATATGCGTCAGCCCTCAGAAAAACTTATATTTGAAGTTGAAATTGAGGAGGTCATGGTGTGTCCTCATTTGTCAGTGCACCAACTTCTGGGGTTTGTAATAATATGTCAATGACTTGTGGTCCATGCGCACTGTCACAATTGTTTTGCTCCTTGCAGCAGGTATTGCCAGTGTTGAATTTTGGGCCTACTTGGGATGTCTGGTCCTTCTTCTGCATTAAGGTGGAGTTTCAAATGTCTATTTTATGGAGACAATAGACCAGATGGTGACTATAGTTGAGATATAACTCCTTGACAATTAAACTTGAAGCCATATTCTTCTGTTGTTACTTAGATGATGGCACGCTGCCCTGATCCTTCTGATCCCAAGTAAATTCCCAACTTAATACAACGTAAAGTATTAAATACAAATAAGCTTATATATTAGACCATGAACTTGTGTTAATAGTTAATGATAGTTTATTAGTATCAACTTGGGATAATAGGGTTTAATGATCACCACATATTACCCATTACGCCTCATTTTTAATGGCACTTGGCCAGATAAAGTATTAAGTTCTTTTGAGGGTCTACAATCCATTTGATTCAGGACATCTCAAACGCCTCAGAGTCAGTCTCAAACTCAGAAATATTCTCAAGACAGCATTTCTAATGCGTCTTCAAATAGCTGAACTGATGCTCTTCTCAAGAAATTAGCAGCTCATACAAAGACAATTCATACCACTAATTAGTAATTAATTTGATCAAAAACTCAATTAACATTAAAAACTAATTTCAGCATGAACCTTAAAGCCCACGTGCCTGAGTCATCCAGTCAACTAATTTCAAGTCTGACAAAACTAACAAATCCCACATGCCCATGTCATTAAAGTCAAATATTATTAAGTGGCATTGCTAGGCTGCGGATCTTAAGCTTTACATAAGCTTAAGATATTCCTGATCCATAATCACTGATATATGATATGATCTATAATAAATTAAGCATTTTAAAATTCTTATGTCCATATCAAATATCTGACAATTAGATCCAGTCAACAACTCAAAACCTACATGAACAATACATTGATAGTCTTTCTGCCATGAGCATAAAAGTCTTCTTAAGACTAAGCAAGTCTATGCAGTGTGCTATGGTCAACTTGGGCATGTTGCCCACAATTTCTCAAGTTGGATTGACCAGCTACGCTTCCACGGTACCTGAGAGTTCAGCTTCACATCCCATTGTGACTTGACCAATCATTGGTGAACCTAATCAGGCACTCTTGGCTTTAAGTACTGTCCAGAAAATATCTCAATGGATTAAGTGGGATCCTCCTTCAACTCTTTTTAACTCTTCAGGCTTCTGAAGCCAATCAACCCCAAGAAACCCTTATCCAACATCAATCCAATTTGGATGGGGATCTCCTTCCTGACTTCTTTTTTCCTTTTTTCTGTCTTCCCTTCCAACAATCTTGTTTCCTCCTTACGTGTTGGCAGTGTGACTTCCTTGGGTTTGATCCCAATTCAATGTCAAAGCTCATAGATGCCTACTTGTCATCCATACTTGCTAATGGCCCTGAGGTTGCTGCATACAATATTTTGAGGCTAATCAGACCATTGTTTTGCTAACTTGGTTTCTAGGATTTGATGCAAACCCGCTTTGGTGCATACAGATTTACACATCCCATTGGGCCTTAAAAATCAGGTTTCCAAAGATTGGCGCATCCTGGTGTTATACTGAGCCCTTTGCAAAAGCCTGATGAAGGAGCTTCCCAAAAAGTAGGTCCCACAGATGACTCTTCTGGGCACATGCATTCATTTCCCTCCTTCCTCGCTCCCCACTGATACCATAACCAACATGTGCAGGGTTTTAGATGAGGCCCTTTCACAGATATTTTGTGAAAAAGTGTTCCTCCCCCAGTTTTCCTCTGCCTTGAAAGCCTTCTTGCTGACTGTATCTTCCTTTCTGCAGCATTTACTCCCAAATTGAACCTTTCTTACCTGTTCCAAAGTCCATTCCAATGGTCTTTCCCTTTATTTCAAGGGCCTTTCTTAAGCTGATAAGGCCAGAATGCCTGGTGCTGAGCCTTTTTGGGTTTAGCACATCTCTGACAGGGTCCAGATAGTTGATACTTGTATGAGATTAACATTTCTCTGATTCCGCTACAGGCTTCCCTGGTTCAATATCACTCTTTTCCCCCTCCCAAAGAGAGCTTAACTAGTTTCAGTGATGATGAGGCACACATCTCCAAATAAAATTTTATGTTTTTAATTTATTTTTTTGTCCTTTTTATCTTTTATCATTTTATTATATATATATTATTTTTTTAATTTTTTTCTCTTTTTTTTATTATTCTTTATGATATGGATGAAGGAACTTAGCATGTACTTGATTTATAACCCGGCTGCCTTGATCCTTAAGGGTATATACATCTTTGAACGATTTCTCCAATAAAATAGATGGACCTTTCCAAAGTGAGGCAAGCTTGTGTGTGCTGCCTGCTCTATGAGTGTCATAATATACTACTAAGTCTCCTTCTTTAAATTTAGTCACTGTAGCTCAATTAGCATCTTTATAGCTCTTCTGACTAGTCTTTCAAAATAATCACATTTTGATAGGCTTCAGATTGCAACTTTATTAGGGTCTTCACTAGTTGTTCAACATAATTATTTGGGCTAATTGCTTTGGTTGAACTGAGTACTGAATATAATAATGGAGGCAGAGTGGGCTTTCTACCATACATAAGTTGAAACGAAAAGTTGTCTGTACTGCTGTGGTGTCCAATATTTTATATGAACATGGTAGCACTAATGGAGGTAGCCCATTGTGAAGGTGCTAATGCTGCGTTTTTGCATAAAATGCCAGCTAGAGTGCCATTCACTCGCTCTACCATACTACTAGTCTCAGGATGGTATGGTGTTGACAACACTCCTTTGATAGACATCAATTTATTTAACTGTTATACCACCTGAGCAGTAAAATTAGTGCCATTATCTGTCAAGATCTTCTGGAGGCATAAGTGCTTTTAGATTATATTGTCCATAATGAACTTGGCAGTAGTTAGAGCCCCAACATCTCAAATTGCTTTTGCTTCCACCCATTTTGTTAGATGGTCGATAGAAGCAATTATGCATTTGTTGCCTAAGCTACTCACAGGAAAAGGGCCAGCTACATCAATTGACATGGTATGCCAGGCCTAGTCAGGCTTAATTAAATGATATTTCACATCTGACTTAATAGATTTTACAATCTGGCAAGAATGACATTTGTTGAGTACATCTTGGATATTGAATCATATGGAATTCTGGTAGTAATTTGACCAAATTAATTCTAGCGTTTTGGTCAATCCTCCATGCCCTATGTCCTTGTGTGCTTGTGTAATAATCTCCATTCAGTCAGAAGGTTTTGGGAAAATTTGATGCTGCCCATTGGGCTTGAGCTTATATAAAACTCCATTTTAATATTCGGTGTCAGGTAATGCTTTTTTGATCATTTTTTGCAATTCAGATAGCTCATCTCCATACTTCCAGATAATCATTGTTTCATGAAGCTCATTGGAGAAACTGCTCAGGACAGCTACAATAGGAAGTTGCGATGATATATCTGCATTTTGATGGGCCGCTCCAGCTCTATGAATAATTTTATAATCATACGCTTGTAATTTTAGAGCCCATTGGGCTAATTGTCCCTCAAGTTCCTTGAGGTTGTGAAGCCATCTTAACGAGCTGTGATCCATCACTACTTGAAACTTGGTGCCATGAATGTAAACCCAAAATTGTTTACATGCGTAGATGACAGTCAAACTCTCTTGTTCAGTCACTGTATAATTACACTCATGCTTATTCAGAGTCCTGCTGCAATAAGTGACTGGATGCTCCTCATCATCCCCAATCTGAGAAAGCACTCCCAATCACAGTCAATGAGGCGTCAGTTTATATGATAAAAGGCCTGCTGAAATCTGGATATTGGATGATAGACGACTTGCTCATTTTGGTTTTCAAAGCCTCAAAGGCCTGTTGGCACTCATCTGCCCAGCAAAAACGAACTCTTCCTTGTAGTAAATGAAATAGGGACTCAGCAATCCTCACAAACCCTTCTACGAACCTTTGATAGTATCTTAACATGCTAAGAATACTTGAACATCCCTAATACTTGGAAGAGGTTGCATTTTGTTAATTGCCTCCACCTTTTAAGGTTGAGGCCACAAGCTTTGGAATCAATGACGAACCCAAGGTATTCCAATTGTTCTTTAGAGAATTGACATTTTCTAGGTTTTATCTTCAGATTGGCCTTCAATAGCAGTTCAAACACTTGTTCAAGGTGCTCCAAATGTTTGGAAAACGTTCACAAAAAGACATTGATATCATCCAGGTAAATCAGTGTGCAGGATAATTAAAGGTCGCCCAAAATTGTGTCCATCGTGCATTAAAAAAGTTGGCGGTGCATTGCTCAGCCCCTGTGGCATGCACGTCAGTTGAAACATCCCTTGAATAGCAATCATTGCGCACTTTTCCTGCTCCTCTTGAGGAAATTCAATTTTCCAATATCCTGAGATAAGGTCCATTGCAGTAAAATACTTCACACTCCCAGATGGTCTAAAGCATCATCAATTCTGGGCAACGGATATGAATCTTTTTTCATAATGGCATTAAGGCGTTGATAATCAATCACAACTCGATTGCTGCCATCTTTTTCTTTACAATTAAAACTGGACTGGCCTATGGGCTTTTAGAGGGCACAATCCTTCCACTTTTCAGCAATTTGTCTAGCTCTTCTCTGACTATTTTGTTGCTAGTCTTGGGGCGCATGATTGGCCTCATTCTAATAGGCGCATGGTCCCCAGTGTCAACAAAATGCTGTACTCCTTTTGCACAACCTAAATCTTGACAATCTTAGGTGAGAATTTCAGAGTATCGTTCAAAAAACTCTAGTGCTTCATCCTTCTGCTGTTCTGATAATCTGGTAAACAATTTTTGAGGAATTAAAGTATGTGCCCCAAGGGTTTCAGTCAGTAAACCAATCTTAGATAAATTGCCAAATTTGATAGCTGTTTTTATTCGTCCCTCAGAAACAGATGCATGAATGTGACTACTTGATATTTTTTGACCTTAATACTTCAGCTGGTCAAATTTGCTAACAGGACATCAATTTCCCCATGCCCTGATATAAGTATTCCAAGCGCCACACTAGGTTCCATTTGATAATGATGTCACAGGGATACAACCTCCCCATATAGTCCTTCTGGAATATCCAGCGTGGTCCCAGTCTTCATAACCAGTTGATGGCCTGGAGCTATTGTCAAGTCCTTATTTCACACGTAGAGGTATTCCTTAATTTTTGCTTATGGTGGTTGGCATGGGGTGGCTTTAGTTTCCCTGGTGATATATCCTACTGTTATTATCCCATTGATATAAGATATATTATTAAAGTTTCTATAACAGCTTAAGGGCTTTGTATTGTCACAAGAGAAATAAATTGGAAGTGATTGGCCTAGTATTGTTAATATGTTTTCTTTAAAATCGCATGAGATCCCATAGGTCCTTAAAAACTAGTTCCAATTAAGATGTCAAAATTGGTGTTTGGAAGCACTATTGCAGGTGCAGCTACTACTAAATCTCCTAATCTCAGTAACAAGGCGCTGTAAGCTCCTTCATTCTTGGTGCTGTTGAGTCCCACGGTCCCATATTCCCTATAGTGGTCAATTTCTGGAGCAATTTTCAATTTCTTCACCAACTTAGTAGAAACAATGTTTACAGATGCTCCGCTATCAACAATAGCTACAACTTTGATCTTGTTGACCATAATTTCCACATAAGTGATCTCAGATAATAGGAATCAATAGAGTTTACTGAGTGAATATGTGAAGTTTCCAGAGAGTTAAGAGTTTGCTTCAGAGTATTTTCAATACTGGGACATTTATGGATGAATGAGTTAATTGACATTGCTATATTAACCCCTTTTAAGCTTGGGTTATCTGCTGCATTGCTCAGCCCTTTGGCTGGAATATTCTCAAGTATTTATTGCACATACCGTTTAGCAACTACTTCAGAGGCTTCAGGTATGACAACCTTACTCTGAGATTTAGTTACTGCATGTACGCTTGTAGAATCTTCATTTGATACTAAAGTGGAATTTGTTTCATCGTTAAACGAGGTCCATGGCCTGCATATTCTTGTTGATCATGTGGGACTGGTTTTTCCAGCACAAAAATAGCATTCTGCATCTATTGTGCTTTTACTTTTCTCTCCTCCTGCACATTATTGGAATGGACTACATTGACATTATGCTGACAGCATTGAGAAGCAAAGTGTCCTTTACGGTTGCAGTTATAGCAAGTTATTCATTCATTGGGCGTGAGGCCTTTGTATTTGAGTTTTTCTCAGTTTTCACAGGCGAATCACTATCAATCTTCTTATTGGTTTTGAAGGGTTTCCCAGCAGAGGCAGAAGGTCATGATTTGTACCCAGTATCAGGAGGGCCATAATTTTTGTGAACATCTGTGCAAATAATCAACCAATTCAGATGTTGCAAGGTTTTGCACAAAATCAGGCATTAAAACGTTTGACAAATTGTGGTAAGGTTGTACCGCATGTTCTAGCATAATCTTAGCATCATAATTTGCCATGGCCTTTGTGCCTAGGAGAACTTGCGCTTTGCAATAGAATCAATCCACAAATTCATCAATTACTTCATCTTTCTTAAAGCAAATATTCATAAATTTAGATTTTCTAGTCGACATTCATTTTGGACCTCCAAAACCATAAAGCACAGCCTCTTTGACTTTGGAGTAGGTTGGGTTGTTGTTGATATGGGGCATAATCAATTCAATGTTCCACTCATCCAAGCAGTTGATCATAGTGTCTGCTTTGTTATGGTCGCTGGACCCATACATAGCCAAACAAAGTATTTGACAAATGTAATTATACTTCCATTCTTGTCAAAAGAATCAGGTTTGCTGGTTTGTAATTATTGCTTTCTTATCCATGGTTATCACGATTACTTCTTTGTTGGCTTGAGCCAGGTGTACTTGGGCACTGATGCACTATGCCATGGTTTAAGGTGTTGAGGTTGACCAAAGCAACCATATTGCTAGGCATTTGTCAATGTAGCACAGCATCCCTTACAGTAGCTACTTTTGAAGCTTTGTCATCATAGTATTTGGAAGCATTTTCAATTAAATGGTCCATGGCACATTAGCAACACCCATCGTCCAAAGCTCAGATTTGATCTTTCTTTTCATTTTCCCTAAAGACACAATTTTGTTTTTTAACTTTAGTTTCACAATTTCCTCATTCAAGTTAGTAGTTTGTAGTTGCAAGGTGGAAATCACTTGGTCCTTTTCCTTAATTGTCTTCTTGCATTGTTTTACCTCTCCATGAAGTATATTGTTCAACTCATTAATATTGGTAACATCCTCATTAAGATTATTGATATGTCGATTAAGACAATCAATAGAGTCTTGAATTTTTCATTTTCCGCCCGTTGGCCTTCAAATGTGTGTGCCAGTAGTTGATTTTTTCAATGTATCTATCCTTCATCTGCAAAATTTGGGCACCCAATCATTGATGCTGACTACGAAATTCATCATTATGGTTTAGTTGCGCCTCTTAGGCTTTGTGATTAAGCCTCATGAACTCCAAAACATTGATGGAATTATGAGTGATATTGCTAACCCAAGTTTTGGTAATTCCTCTTTCTTCTAAGAAATTTTCAAAAATGGGATGTAATCTGTCATTTAGCTCTTGTTCTAATTCTGCTACCCGTTCATTAGCCCAAGTAGTTAGATTGTAGTTCAATCCAAACTAGAACAGACCTCAGTGAAGTTGGCTTCTAATCGCTCATTCAAAATTTGGGCTGCCTGGCTGAAGTTGAATGAGAAGTTTACGAACTTGGTAATGGCCACGTGATGGTGGGCAACTGTCATCTGAGAATTTCTGGAGGTGGGGTGTACAAATTCAATTAAGTATTGGGCGATATTCTCTATCACAATTGATTTGTTTCATATTTGAGCTACGCTCAATTGATGATGAGCTATATATCTCATCCACAACACATCTTGCTGTCGTTGGTAAAGTAAAGGATTACTACTATTGTCCGCAGGCCCTTGTCCCATTTGATACTCTCTTAACAACTGATGTTCAAGACGTTCCATCTCTTCAGGTGAAATGGGTTTGTTGGGGTAGGTAATAATAGGTACATCATTCCAATCAATCTGGGACACAGTCATTTCAGTATTCCCATTGAGCCTGATAATGGTTCTAAATAAATTGATTTATTGCTCTCATACTCAGTGTGGTCACCATCTGCGTTCTCAGCCATGAGCGCCATTTGTTGAATTTTGGGCCTACTTAGGATGGCTGGTTCTTCTTCTGTGGTAAGGTAGAGTTTTAATGTCTATTGTATGGAGACAATAGACCAGATGGTGACTATAGTTAAGATATAACTCATTGATAATTACACTTGAATCCATATTCTTCTGTTGTTACTTAGACGATGGCACGCTGCCCTGATCCTTCTAATCCCAATTAAATTTTTGACCTAATACAACGTAAATTATTAAATACAAATAAGCTTATATTAGACTATGAACTTATGTTAATAGTTAATGATAGTTTATTAGTATCAACTTGGGATAATAATAGGGTTCAATGATCACCACATATTACCCATTACGCCTCATTTTTAATAGCACTTGGCCAGATAAAGTATTAAGCTCTTTTTGAGGGTCTACAATAAATTTGATTCAGGACATCTCAAACGCCTCAGAGTCAGTTTCAAACTCAGAAATATTCTCAAGAAAGATTTTTAATGCGTCTTCAAATAGCTGAATTGATGCTCTTCTCAAGAGATTAGCAGCTCATATAAAGACGATTCATACCACTAATTAGTAATTAATTTGATCAAAAACTCAATTAACATTTAAAACTAATTTTTAGCATGAACCAAAAAGCTCATGTGCCTGAGTCATCCAGTTGACTATAATTTCAAGTCCAACCAAACCAACAAAGCACTCAAGCCCATGTCATTATAGTTGGATATTATGAAGTGGAATTGCTATGCCGTGGATCTTAAGCTTTTCATAAGCTTAAGATATTCATGATCCATAATAACTGATGTCCAATATGATCCATAATAAATTAAGCATGTTAACATTATTATGTTTATCATTATCTGACAATTAGATCCAGTAAATGACTCAACAGAAAGTGCATCAATGCTAGGCAGCGGCAGCCAGTTCTTTGTCATATATTGACCATGCACATTTGGCGCCTTTGAATTTCTGGGAGAAGTACGTCACCAGGTGTTCCTGTCCATTATTCTCATGAATTAAAACAGCTCCTACGGCCAATCCCAGAGGCATCACTAGATACAATGAATGATTTGCCTTCATCAACATGGCGTAGTACTGGCGCAGTAGTAAAGACTTTTTTGTGGCGTTAATTCCCATTGGTGTTCTTCTAACCAAACAAAAGGTGCATGTTTGCTATAATGGGGTGGAGTGGGGTGGCCAGTTATGAGATTGCCAGGGATAATTTTATAAAAAGGTTACTGATCCTAGGAAACTGTGCAGTTGCCTTTGTTTGGTGGTGGTAGATCAAGACCTTATTGTTTCCATCTTGGAGGGAGCTATAGCATGTCCATCCTTAAGTATGAGGTTCCCTAAGCCTGTACTTTGTTTTTCTTTAAATTGCATTTGAGGGCTTTGCATGCAGGCTTGCCTTCTGTAGGGCAGCGGCAATGGCTGCTAAATCCTTCTCATGATGCTCTGGTGAGGGAGTGGACCAGAATTCATCAATGTATGCTACAGCGCACATAAAGCAGAGGTCTCCCAGTCCATGGTCAATGACCCTTTGGAACATGCGGGGCAATTTTGAGACCAAATGACATGATTATGAACTAGTATATGCCGTGGCAGGTACAAATTTTAGTCAGCCATTCTTGTCCTTATTTTACTCTAACTTGATAGAATTTGTTCACCAGGTCAAGTTTTGAAGATACCCTGGACTTTGCAATTGCTTGGGATATGGCGGCCTCAAGAGGTAGAGGATTGGGGTCAGGCACAGTGACACTTTTCAGGTGGAAATAATCCACAAAAGGGTGTAAGATGGTATCCAGTTTTTGTGCAAACACCATTGGGGATGATACTGTTAAAATTTTCTTTATTATCCATCCTTTAGCTAACATCTCAAATAAAGTATTTGAGGTTGGTTGCCCTTGGGACAAATATACCACACAG
This sequence comes from Massospora cicadina, assembly GCA_022478985.1. Lineage (NCBI taxonomy): Eukaryota > Fungi > Entomophthoromycota > Entomophthoromycetes > Entomophthorales > Entomophthoraceae > Massospora > Massospora cicadina. Next base: position 118,069 of record JAKSZP010000213.1, read on the forward strand.
AGGATTTTTCTAGCCAGTACAGGTTTTGAGTTCAAAACCTGTACTAGGGTGGAAGCAGTTTTACCTGCCAGGCTAACCACCCCTTTTAGGTAACATATTAATCTAGGTCTTAAGGGCTCAATATTTACTGGTAGTGTATGGGAAAAAGCAGACAGTTGATTTTGGTGAGATCTACCATTAAATGGAAATCTAAATCAAAATTATAGTATGGCGGCTGGCAATCTGCACCATTTGACATCAAAGATCTCCTTATAAAAGTTTGATGATTCAGGGCACTATATGCAGTTTGGGGACAGCTTTGGAGAAGTGTACTCTACAGTTGCCACAATGACGCTGCCCTCCATCAGGGTGGGGAGCAGGGCAATTTCGCCCATGAGATAGAAGGAAGTGAAAGCAAGAGTTTTACTCAAGGTTAATGGATATTGAAAGCTGGCACAACCATCCTACGCCTAAGATCATAAGACAAAGCAAGATTGGGCTTGCTGAGAAATTGCCATGAAATTGGTGTCCATGGGCTGAGAAGTGTAGCGGCTCATGGAGGGGCAGTGCAATTATCAGTACGCGAGATGCACCAATGACAGGGACCCCTTGGTAATCATTGGGTATAGTGATTGGGCCACCTTTAGATTGATGAAGTTCCCAGAGGCGTCAATGTCTACTAAGGCATCAATTGTTGCCTGTCTTTATTCTGCTGAAAGCTCTATGGTGAACAATAAGTAGGCGCACTCATGTTTATTAAAGCAATTAATGGTGCATATGCCAACTTAACTTCTATATTTATGGCCAATTTGTCTTGGTCTCAGTATTTCATCAGCTAGTGGGAGAGCATTGCTGCCACGTGGGCATAGGACAGAAGGTCTAAAGTGGAATTGGTTGAACCATCAACGGGCATATGTGGTTAAGATTTTCAATGACAAGTTTTAGAGGTGCTCCTCTTTATTTTTCCATCATTTTAAGCTGCTAGGGGGACATCTTAGGGGCCTCTGGGTTAACTGGGGTGAAAAGCATACACAGTGGTCTATTTGCTACATCACCTATGAGGTTCTTGAGATTGGACCCTTCAGGGTCATGCTGCACCACCAGAATTCTGATAGAGCTGTACAGGACGTCATGACGCCCACTTGGTTGTGGAAATGACTTTCCATCCCAAGCAAGGTTAAAATGTTTGTTCTAGATTATGGGTGCAGCAGGTTAACTAAAGAATTTCGTTGAATGGGGCTGTGTGGGGGCAATGTCATGTCTTGAGGATGACATAATTTTGGGAACCAACAGCAAGGACAAAGCTTCACGTCGGGAGGGAAAAAGGTGAAGTTGGCAGGCCTCCCTATCCTCAAACATACCCTGGACCAATGCTGTGTTAAGGCGAGATATGCTCAGGTTGGTCCTGAGGATATGCGAGAAGTTTGGCCCTGCGTTACAGCAGGCGCATTAAAATGAACCAGCTATGCAATAAATAATGATGGTTCACGTCAATTGCTTGGTATACATGGTCTCAAAACTCATCAATTTTCGAAATTACCACCTTGGGTTGGCCTTGCCTTAAATCAATAACCTGAGTTTGGTTGATTACTAGTTACAGTACACTGTCCAATGGAAGCGTGCACTTATTGGTGCACCTGGGCTTAGCACCACTTCCATTGATCGATAATTCCCCCAAATTTGCTTAAATTTGTGTACTTGAGACCAACCTTTATTGTTGGTCGACTTCCTTCTTAATAAAAACCCCTCAGTAGTTTACGTTTTATTTATTTCAACTGGGTGAACCTGTGCGCGGACCTCTTTAAGGTAGTCATATGCAATGTTAGCTGGTTGATTTGCACAATTTCACTCTCTAATCTGGTGCACAGCTGGGCCGCCTTGGTCCCCTCCAGCTCAAGGCACCCTTACACTCCAGCCCAGATCACCACTGGGATATGGGCTCCATTTTGGGGTCTACCCAAGCCTTGTTGTTTGATATCTGTTAAATTATTCCTTGTTAAACATCCTTGCCTTAAGTTACTTTAGCTCCAGCACCCTCTGCTGGGATATGCTCAACTTTATACTGACAACTAGTTCCCTAACGTTGGGGCTGTGCACAGTGCACCACCTCGCTGGGAACTGAAGTGTTATAAACAATCTCTTTACATAAGTAACCAGCCAACTTTTTTATGTGCACAAACACTATCCATGTGGGACTTTTGTGAAGTAAGAATTGGGAGTGCCAGCTGTTGGTAATGGCCTCGGTGTGTCTCACCACCATTTTCTCATTTTGCTAATGGTTGGATCATCTCAGCATTTTTCTTGCTAGCTCTGACTAGAAGTACTCACCCTTCTTGTTTGTGCCTGGTGAACACAGATTCTTTGTGATCTGAGAGTCGTGATACTCCAACTTTCCACCAAAATTAACAAATTTAATACAATATAAATGTTTTTTCCTCGACATTGTGTTCAAATGGTGAAGGTGGGATCATCAACAAAGGTCCTGGTGGTGATGGCCTTGGATAACGTTGCACAACCTGTTGCCAAAATGGGTATGGTGTCATCTTCAGCCCAAACCGCATTTTATAACGCTGATTCCTTCTATAAAAACGAGCCAAATATCTTCTCTTATAACTTTGATATGGAACCCATTTCAGTATACCAAATCACTCCAGAGAACCCGCGCTTGACCACTACCATGATCCGCAGAACCCAGGAGGTGGAGAAAGTGTTACTTTTACAATATAAAGGTGTTTATGAAACTTCTAAAGATATGTAGGGTATGTGACCTCAGTAGTGAGAGTGTCCAACTTTCCCTCTCCATTTTTTGATGCCAAAACGTACCCTGGGGACATGCTTATTCCTAAAGAAGATTTTGAAGTGAAGTATTTGCGGTGCCTTCTATGAATAAAGACCGTTCTGGATATTTTTGTTGACTTCTACCCTTTCATTACCTTTAGGAAAATCAGCACTACTATTTTGGTGGATACTGAAGTATCTGAGAATTTTATTGACCAAGACCTGGACGACTACCTTAAGCTTAGTGACTTGCTGAGTGATATGGTTAGGGGAGTTGCTTCTTAGGATATTACCACACTGAAGGTTCTGGGGTTAGTAGATTATCAAGTGGGCAAGTATCATTTGATGGACCGTTTTAAAGAAATCAGAAACCTACCGTACCCCATTATATTGAGAGTAGAGTGGTGGCGAAAGTTTGACGTTAGGACCAACTTTAAAGACACCACCTTGTCCGTAGAACTAAAGAATGGTCATATTTTAGTTGTACCTTTGTCTGAGGCTAATTCTAAGAGCTATCTGCCCCACTAGCCCACAATCCACACTCTAAATCTCACACCATTGTTGAAGCCCTCACTGGAGGTACCTCTTCCTTCCTTTTTGGAGGGTCTGGAATCTTCTTTTGATGCGGCTTCAGTCAATCTATTACCTGCTTATTCAGAGTTTGATTGAAAGTTCAAGCTCACCGTTGACCTGATGCATATGTCGCCTCTCATTTACCCCTTGACTGTTTGGGAGGAAGCGGCATTAGATGTTTGGGTTAAGGAGAAGTTAGCCAAAGACACCATATTTCAGCGTACCTCCCTAGTATGCTCCCCACTTCTCTTTGTGGAGAAAGCTGATGATAATTTACGCCCATGCATAGATTATGAGAACCTAATCAATGTCACTGTACCAGATTTGCATCCCATCCCCTGGACTCACAAATTGCATGCTATGTGGAGAAGGCTCGAGTTTTTTCTAAGCTAGATTGTTTAAATGCGTTCAATAAGATCTAGATCAAGAAGGGCCAGGGGTGGCTAACCACATTCTGCGCCAGAAAGAGAATTTTCCAATTTTTGGTTATTCCCTTTGGGCTTAATAATGACCCTACTATCTTTCAACGATGTATTATTGCAGTTTTGGGGGAATTACTGGGAGTATGCGCGGTTACCTACATGAGAAATATTTTTGGTGTTCTCCTCTGATAATGAGTCCCATGAAGTACACCTTTGACAAGTGGTGGGGAGATAAAGGCAGCCAGCTTTACGCTGAATATCAGTAAATGTGAATTCTTCAAGTCCCAGTTCAACTTTGTGGGCAATGTCATGTTTGACAAAAGACATATGATAACTCCAGACAAGGAGAAGGCAATTTTTGAGTGGCATACCCCACTTCAGTCAAGGAATTGAGGAGTTTTTTGGGGATGTGTACATTCCTTAAGAAATTCACGCCAAATCTTTCTGAGATGACAGCGCCCTTATATAAAGTGAGTGGAGTTTAAGTGCAATAATGGTCCCACATTTTTCAGGATGCTTTTAAAGCAGTAAAGTGCACCATGTTGTCCACTTCCACCCTTCACAATGTAGATCCCAAAAAGGATTTCATTGTATCTACTAATGCCTCTAACTTCGCCATAGTGGCTGCCTTATTACAAGTAGGTGAAGATGGAATAGAGCATCTAGTGGGATATTTTCCTGTAAGATGTCTTTACTAGTGTTAAACTACGTCATTTATGACAAAGAGTTATTAGAAGTGGTTGAGGCGCTGACCTATTGGTGTCATCATTTGCGTGGCTCATCCCTACAAATTCTGCATCTTTACGGATCACTGTGCCTTATTGTACTACCCCACACCTCAAATCTTGACCCCACGGCAAACCCACTGCCATGAGATCCTAGCCCAATTTGTGTTTTCCTATAAGTTTATGATAGCAAGAAAATGTCTTGGTGGATGCTTTGAGTCAAAACCCTGCGTTAGCTCCTGATTTGAAGGAGGTGCAGGTGAATAATACCCAATTAGTGATTCCTGTAGATAAGATTGTGCTTCAACCTCCCACTTCCTTGGCCCATGGGCCAGCGCTCTCTCCTCTGAAAAATGTGGAGGAATACAGTATGTTCATAAAGGTATTCCTTTCTCAGCTATTGTCAGCCAAATATACTATGGTCCTTGCTAAGAGCGCGCTGAATCAGGAGGATCACCAGAGGTACCACGTAAAGGATGAGTTGGTGTGGTTTCAGGGACGCTTAGGGTTCCCGTTGGACCACTTCGCCTGAAAATCATCTGGTTCCATAAAGACAGAATTAACATTGGTCATCCTGTGAAGGCAAAGACCCTTGTTCTTATCCGTCATACTTACAATTGGAAGGAATTAGCCACTCAGGTAGGCAGATATTGTAAAGAGTGCCTAGTCTGCAACCAAATGAAATCAAATTGCCAGCCTTTAGCAGGGTTGTTGGTACCAGTTCAAAAGGCTATTGGGACTTGGAATTCCCTATTGGTTGATTTTATTGTTAAATTGCCTGCATCTGATGGCTATAATGCTATCATGGTGATAGTGGACTATTTTATAGAGTTCACCCAATTTATCCTTGCAGAACCACAGTCACTGTGGCAGAGATGGCTAGGTTGTTTGTTACCAACGTGTTCGCTCTTCACGGGGTCCCTCAAGAAATAATAAGCGATAGGGGACCCCAGTTCACCTCTATCTTTTGGGCGAGAGTTGTGTAAGACTCTGCAAATCCACCCCTGCCGTTCAACTGCCTGTCATCCCCAATCAGATGGGAAGACAGAACGAGTGAACAAGTGCCTTGAACAGTTCTTGCAATGTCACACTGCCGCAGATCACTCAGATTGGGTTTTCCATCTTCCCATGGCCCAATTCAGTTATAACAACACACAACATGCATCAATCAGTTGTTCCCCTTTTTTGCCAACTATGGCGTCAATTATGCTTTCAATATGGAGCCCAGTTGTGGATCCAAGGTGGAAGCGGTGGTGGACTTTGCAAAAATGATCAAGAAAGCACACCAAGTGGTGAGCACGAATTTAGATGTGGCCATGCAGGCTTACAAGGATCATGTTGATGGTAAGAGATGGGTTGGACCTGCGTACAGGGAAGAAGATCTCGTGATGCTGGATGCTAAAAATATTCATATCAAGCAACCATATAAAAAATTGGGACCAAAGAGGATTGGGCCATACTGCGTTGTCAAAAAAGTGAGCCACGCCTTGTGCCAGTTGGATCTTCACCCCTCATTTCAAATCTTTCTAGTATTTCATGAAAGCAAGTTCGCGTTTTTGAAGGTCCCCCTTCAGAGACTACCAAAGCTTATATCGTGGATGGGGCGCCAGAATGGGAAGTGGAGGAGATTGTAGCTTCTCATTGGGTAAGGATAAGACTCAAGTATCTTGTATCCTGGAAGGGATTTGACACATCAGAGAACAGTTGGGTCCCAGCGTGCAATTGCACCCATGCCAAAGAATTAATTGTAGCATTCCATGAGCATTTCCTGAAGGCTGCAGGATCAAAGTTTAACCAAGCCATTGCTGCCATGAAGTTGGCCTCTTCCCATAAAAACTTTTCCTTGGAAAATGCCCTGGAGGGGTGGAGCTCAAAAAAGAGGAGAGGTTAATGTCATGTTTACATGATCTTATAGAGGGACTGACAGCAGTGACAAGTCTGTGCGGCAGGAGGTCCAGAAGGTAAAACTTTAGGCCCTTCCTGATCTCAAACACACCTTGGATCAACGCTGGGTACAGGTGAGGTACGCCCAGGTTGAGACAAGTGATGTGCCTAAAGCCCAGCCCCATATTTTAGCTCTAGGGTTAGAATGAATGAGTTTCAAGTTTGATGAAAATGGAACAATTTGGTTCATTAGGGAAAGGAGGTTCAAAACCTGTTCCATTTACAAAATTTTGAGCTCAGATCAGATTCAACTTCAGTCAATTACTAGAGTAAAATCGATTTTGAGGTATGTAACCCTTTTGGATGGAAGCATGCACCTATTGGTGCATCAAGGCTTGGGACCACTTCCGCCAATTTAAGATTTCCCTGAGCTGTCTTAAGTATCTTTGCTCAAAACCAACATTTCTCGTTGGTCATCTTCCCAAATAAAAACCCCATAGTCATTTTACATTTTTTCATATATGTTGACCTGGGCGCACCTTTGTGTGGACCTCTTTGAGGAGGTCTTGCGACATATTAGCCAATTTGTTGTACTCAAAATTATCACAGCCTTTGGTACACCGCTGGACCTACCAGGCTCCCTCCAAACCTAGTCTCCAGCGCACTTCACTTCTGTACCAAACTTGGTTAGTAACTGCCCTCTGGGGCACTTCAAAGTTTTTTGGATAGCTCAATTTATTATTATATTCACTGGGCTAAACACCCTATCCTTATGCCACTTCAGCTCAAGCACCCTCTGCTGGGCTAATTTATTATAACGATGGCTATTAGTTCCCTTGCGTTGGTCCTGTGCACCAAACACCACCACGTTGGGATCTGGAGAGTTATTGAGACTTTCTTGACACCATCACTATATGCAAGAATAATTTAACTGGAGCGGATTGGGTCTTCTAAGACTCCATTGGTGGTAAAATAGATGAGGATCCGTTGTCCCAGAATGTTAAGCGTTCCCTCCGCCATAATAATCAATGCTTTGAATTGCCACATAAATGTGGCTCTGATCAGCATGTCATAATTGTTATTAGGCTTAACCACCAACAGAGCGGATGCACCAACAGAACCAAACCTCAGAGGCTATGCTCTCTAAGCGCCTTCTGACACAGTGCTCTGTGCCCTGCGGTCCCATACACTACTAAGTATTTCATATCAGGCTTCAGCAAAAGCTTGGCCACAAGCTTGGTGGATATAATATTAATGAAATTCAGTATCTATAATCGATCAGATTTTGGTACATGCTCACGAAGATATCACAGTATGTACACTCTGGATAACAGGACTCACTGGAGTTTAATACATGAACATTCAAGTGCTTTTTGTTATCCAGAAAAGTGAGAATGCTGGCACCAACATGAGGATATTTCTGGGTAATTTTCTCTACTGGAATTGCCACTTCCACCCCCTTTAGAAGCTGCGACATGGTTTGAAGGTTCACCATTGATGGTACCATTCTGCTCAAGGATTTGCCAGGCCTATGGATTTTGCACATTTCAGTGGTTTTCTGTGTCCGCGTTATTGGGGTCTCTCACTCAGCTTGAGGCCAATATATCAAAGGGGATTTGTTGATATAATAAATTGTTGAGTTGAGTACCAGGACTGATACAAAGCGACTTGTGAGAATCATCAGGGACAGATAGATTTGAATCAGTGGAAGTAGAGTGTCCCATCTCTATTTTGTTCAACATTTTCCCTGTTCATTCAGATCAACTGGTTCTTCATTGACATTCAGTTTGCTTGGACAGCTAGCTGCATAATGGCCTTGTTGGCTGAACAAGAAACAAGCACCTGTAAATGGCACTTGTCTCTGCATCACTCCCAAACATTCAAGCCTAAAACTGATTGATAAAGTGTAATTCAGCTGAGGACAAGCTGGTTGATAATAATGAGGGCAGAAAGGCTTTGCCAAGCATTAAGGGTATGAGTGTTCCCCAACAGAATATAACCAAGTCAAAGTTGTTCCAATACCAATGGAGCTTCAGTAGCAGTTTCAGGGGCTTTCTGTTCCACATTGGGAGCACTAAAAGTGACAGATAGGTGGCATACTGACTTACAAATTTTAATAGCTCTGCATCTTTGTGAAAAATGTAAGACATAGCATTATACAGTTTTCAATATGGCTTAACAGTTTCCATCATTGATATTCCCACCTCCTCATTATTTAAGATATTTTCTCCCACCAACACATAAGCCTCAGTTGTGAAACGCTCCACAAACTCCACCAATGACTCATTCTTTTGAAACTGAATTGTCAAAAATTCTGCCTTGCGCCACACCATTCTTTAGACACCCTCAAACAGGCAGATAACAGTCTCCTTCACCTCTTGATATGCTACGGTTTATCATTAAAGTAACATGTGACCTGGTTAGCACTTGCGACATCCAAAGTAGATAATAACAGTTTAGCTTCTCACCAATTGGAAGCCCATCTATGGCAAATACAAATTGCTTGAAAATCCATGTATGTTTCCATCACAGTTAAATGGGGCAGCTTGTCACTGCAGATCTTCTTCTCCCTGACAACCTTATTTAATTTAAACTCTGCACAGTATAGCTGCTCAGTAGCGTTGCCCAAGAGATTAGCAAGTTAATTGATTTCGTCACCTACCAGGTGCAGTTGGTGAAAGACCTTGACAAGTTGATCAGTTATACTTTTATTTTCTTGAAAAAGCATTTTTTGAGCCTGGAGCAGTTATCCAAGGCAATCTTCAGTTATGCGTATTAAGACAATTCAATAAAATGGGGTAGCACCCCGTCAAGGTGAGCCAGTTGAGCCATGTCTTTGAAAAAATTAGAGCTTTTTTAAATGTTGATCAATGGGCCCCTTAGTGAGCACCACTGTTAACTTTTGGTGGAGTTGGTTGATTCCTCCACATGGGTTGCACAGGGTAAAACCCACTGAACAATGGATGAGCAATATAAGGATTGCTGGCCCTCAACAGTTAATAATAATGAAGATTTAATAAGGATCTATTGCCCCAATAATACCAATTTTTAATATTAAACTTAACAGCTACTTCCATTATTCTACCCTCTACTCTTTTTCTTCATTTTCTGACCCCTTCCAAATTCTCTTGTTCAACTAAATAAATGCAATCACCTTGGTCAGTTCCAGCCCATCATCTTAGTAACACTTTGTTTCCTACAATTTTTAGGGTTTTGCCTCATCTTGGCAGCTCTGGCGGAATCCACTCTATATGCTGAATTGCCTATCCAAGTTTGAATCTCCCTTCAGCAATTATTATAAAATCTGCCAAAAATATGCTTCTCATCCAGCTATATAAAAATCTTGACAACCCTCTTTGCTTTGACTGGGTGGCATTCTCATTCCCACCAAAGAATAGTTTGAGAAGGCCAGGTGCACCTCTTGTCTCACTGGGCGACCTCATCTATGTGGTGGACAAGCAATGAGTAATAAATTTTCTCTTTGAAGTCTCCGCCACCCATCCCCACATTTACTTCAGCCAAAATAATACTGCAAATCAAGGGAATTTGTGCTGAGATATAAGAAAGTTGGTATCCTCATTGGGCAAAAGGTCCACATGAGGTCAATGGCAATAAGCCTTTGGCACTAAGGCCTGAGAGCCCCAAACCCTCAGCAACTAAGCCCAACAGGCGCGTTAATTATACAAAGGATGCGCCTAGTGTCAAATCATCAGAAAATTTGCTGATGGCATTAGATATCAGAAAATGTTGACATCAGTTCAAGACCCTCCCCAGAAAACATCAAATCTCCATATGACATTTCTTACTTGTTCAAACAGATGCCAGATCGACCAGTTGTGGGCAGTTTGGGTGCCCCAAACCTGTTCACAACCTCATGAGACTGCCCCTACTTGGGGTGGCCTTGGGAGTTTCCTGTGGCCCTTTGGGTGAGATACCATTGCTCCAGTCATCAAAATTGAAGAAATTCAGCAATTCAGGCATCCATGGACAAACTAACAGAAACTTGGCCTGCCACTGACAATTTTAAAGTTTGTGCAAAATTATTTGTTTTTCTCCCCCCCTCACCCAAAATTCTCCAGATTAGGTCAAATCTCAAGGGCCTCAATCCCACACTTTCCAAGATATTCCCTAAATTAATTGTTTATCTAAGCAGTCATAACACACTGATAAAAGTAACAGTTGATTTCTTATTTATTTTTAATAAAAACTTTCTAGCGTTCACATTTATTTAATTAAGTTTGAAATTTTTTTGCCAAACCCCCATGACATCAGCAATGTGGCCTTGCAGCCCGTGTATTGACTGGGTTATCCCAGCCATTTTTTAACAATGATTCTTGCCAGAGTCACTTGGCCTATCATTTCAAGGCCTTATTGAATCTTTCCCTGATATCAAAACTCCCTACATACAGGTCCATTGGCCTTGGGTCTGCAACAGCTTGGTTCTTTGATGGGTTGTTTGTCATAATTGCAGCCCATCAGCGCTCAATTGTCAATCAGTCCCAGTCAATTTAAACATCATTTGAATATCAATGCCTCTGCATTCTGGCTCTCCTTTTGGGTACTTCTGCAACTTGACTGTCAAGTCATATTAAACTTGATCTGCCATCTCCTTGAAGTTTCCCTCAAAATTTACAATAGAATTAAGTTTTCAAGATTGACATTTGACTTCCATTTAGTTATAATAGTTTTCTATCAACTAAGTATATTATTAATTATTTCCAACCACCCAGAATCCACTTGGTGGACCACTGACCTTGAAGCTAATGAATTCTTGTGCTCCATATGCACACCTTACTGTGTAAAAACTGAAGATAGCCAATCTCTATAACAATAGCTTTACACTTTAAGTATCTTTATTCTAAATAGGAGATTACTTTTGGTCATCTTTATGACTGAAACATCCCATTTGAAAATTACCCACTTTGTTTTAACCCTTTTCAGCTACCTCTTATTTAATACCATAATATATATCTTTATGTCACAAATCTCTAATTTTTATATTCACTGGAACCATTTTACTTAATTTTTCCATTTGGAACTTAAAGTTTGCAATATAAAGCAAGCTTCTAATATCAAAGATAAAAAACCAAAATAAATTTTTATATTATTCTTTAGAGATAGTTTCTAGACTAACATATAATATAAAATAAAGATTACTTTTAAAATAGTTATATTTACAATTGCCACATGCCTTTTGCTATATACCTTAAATTATAAAGGGACAAAGCTTTTGTTGCATTGATAAAAACACTTGTTCTTAACTAATTTAAGTGCACTGAATTCATATATGAAGTCAATTTTTCTCTGCAAGCTATAGTTTTTTGCAATTCATTTTACTAATTTTTTGCATTAATGTATTTTCTCTGAATTTTTCAGCCTTTATTTCAACTCCCAAATATTATATATTATTTTAATCACCTTCATAGTGATATTATAAATTATTTAAACACAAAAACGTGCACAATGGTGTACAATTATACATACAGTTTTGTTATGCAAAGGAATAAAATTACTTATTTTGAGCATAAATGTGACATTAAGCACTATTAAATACAAACATATATTTTTTAACTATAGCACTGACATGTACATACAGTTAGAAGATATTACTTAATTAATGAAACAATGTGACATAGAGGGCATGCAAAACTCATTCAGGCAAGATTTTTTTGGACTTGTAGCACTTGCATTTGTGGATTTTTTCAGGATGATCTCATTTGATGCTCCAACAGTAGTCTGCCATCATATATGTGTTCCATTGCCCTTGGTAACACTCTTCCATTGTCTTCAGGTCTTGATGGAAGTGTTCCCCCTGCTCACTGCTATCATACCCATATGTTTGGGAAATTGATCAAGATAACTATTCAGGAAGTGCATCTTAGTAATAATATTGCATCCAAGATTGCAAAATGCCTTTAGCATCTTTTGAACCAGAAGTATATAGTTATATGCCTTCTTGTTATCAAGGAGGTTGTTAATACCTGCTACAAAAGATATCCGTGCTGCTCTCTCCTTTTGATCCATCTTCCCAACTAATTCTTTATCATGTATAGGGGATGGAATGTGAGGACCATCAAACATACCTGCTTTTATTTTGTCAAATGACAGACCAGGAATAGCAAAAACAATATGGTAAGAATATTTTATTTCAGTGTAAAACAGACATCTGTAACAATAATGAAAATAGTATTTTATAAAACTAGAACATTCAGTATAAAAACCAAAGTCTGCAACAGTAATTAAACCTCATATTGCATGAAAACTAGAGCATGTACAGAAAAACTGACTTCATATTTAAAATAAGTGATACCAAAAGACCTAGAAACAGTTAAAAAATCTCATGCAACAGCCAAAATATAATTTTTTTTGTTCCCCTGTATAATTGATAAAACCCTATATTAATTTTATTACCTTTGTTAAAAAAGGGATCAATTGTTTTAGCAGCATTAAGGCACTCATTTTAAAGCTGCTTTAATTATTCACCATACCAACCTTAAAATTAATATGAACTTTATTTTAGATAAAAGGAGGAAATTTGTTCTATCATAGGTTATATCTTGAATCAAAATCTCTTTCTAAAATATATAGTTTATTGATTTATTGATTATAAGCAATATTGCCTGTGTTTTGATATGGTATTATCATTTTAGGTATATCAATTATAGAACTAAAAATACTTAGTTAAGTTGGATTTTAAATTTATACTAAATCATGTTATGGTATAAGGCATATAAGTCAAATTTCAAGTGGGTTGGAGATCAGATGATTCTGATCAATTATTTAAATTAGAAAGTTATCAAAAGCAAAGGTAGTAAATTGTGAGTCTAGTATCTTGGTAGATAGACATTGATAGGTTTACAGTAATTAAACCTATTGATTTAACTAAGTAAACACCAAACTGCATATTATACCCATTAAATCTGTTAAGTCAACTAATAAACACCAATCACTCAACCAAAACTAATTGAAAATATTGCATCACCCAATCACCAACTGTATATAAAAACCAGTGAGCCTATTAAATGAACCAAATAACTAACAACTGCTGACTAAAATCAATGAGACTAAGTAGAATTGATTAAATTACCATCTAATTAATCAAAATTATTGAGGCTATTAAAGTGAACAAGTAACAACAAACTGCTTGCCCAAAATAATATAAAGGTCACTATTATACTTTATATAACATTGATATATTCTAGGGAGGGTACCTCAGTGATAGAGTATGGACTCTCTTCCACTGCCTCCCAAGTTTGATCCCAGTAGATAAACTTTGGTTGGGGACAATTATGACTGTTAGTGTTGTGCACCAATGCCTCAAACCAAGATAGCAAATAGCAAGGCAGTCCATGGAGTTTCTGACCTATCATATGATGCGCTTGAAGGTTTTCTGGGTTTTAACTTCATTTCCCATTACTTTGAATCCCCTTAATAGGTACAGTATCATCCTTATGTCAGCCCATTTTGAATAAATTTAAAATTTAAAATCATTGATACATTCTATATATGAATTTTATTTATCTTTTTATAAACAAGATGAAATAAGCCTAAGGTGGTTCCCAATATTCATAAATATTTGTGACAAGTTTAGTTATTTTGGTATGTGTTTATAAGATAATATAATTAAAATAATTTTTATTTTCATATAGAAATAGTGAGGTTTCAAAAAAAGTATATAAAGATAGTCTTTTTCAAAATATGTGAAAAAAGAAGTATTTTTAAAAAACTCTAAGTTTTTGGGGAAAAAGAACTGCCTTCAATTTTAAAAAAGAACCTCATTAAAAAAGGTAATAAAATTATGAATTGATTGAGGAAATTATGAATAATCAAAAAATCCTTTTTGAAGTTGGCGCCATATTTCAACCTGATATAAAATTTTGCTCACAAATGCAAGTTAGAGCTTATGTTGGATTGGGTCCAAGTATAAACCATAAGCAACTTAGAATATACAGTGCTGAGCGTATATTATAAATGGGTGCTATAAGACAGTTCAAAATATGGCGCTGACTTCAAAAAGGATTTTATTGATTATTTATACTTTCTCAATTATGTCATACTTTTTAGTGCCTTTTTTGAAGGAGGTTCTTTTTTCCATTTTACCTTAATTAAATGTCTCTTGGTTTCATTCTCTTGCTTGGGGTGCCCGTTTATGTTTATTGGAACAAAAACCTCAATCAGGAAAATCAAAACCTTGAGGGCCGCATCATTTTGCTAATAATTGCCATTTGGCCCTACTCACTAGAGTTGGTCAATATTGCAGCCGCCTTTGGGGAGTCTTCCCTTACAATAAATGGAATTTAAATTATACATAAATGACTTAAGTGCGTATTAGTTTTTTTGTACTAGATGATCCCACCCCAAGGGAGTCACCATTGTTGCTTCTATTAATTTAAAATATAGTTTTGTTTATTTGCTGACTTGTGGTTGATAATTTTACTAATTTGATAGGTTAATTTGTTTTGGCCAAGTGGTTGAACTTTGGATAATTCAATAGGTTTAATGGCTTATAAACTTATCAACCCCTTGAGTACAGATTTATTTGAAGAAATTCTTGCATTTGGAACGGATTTAATTTGCTGATATGCAGAACAGTATATAAAGGCGGTAGATTTTGTGTAAGAATTCATTTATTTAAGCGATATAATATACACAGTAATTGGTATTAGTATTGTAAATAGAATCTAAATTCATAAAAGAAACAATATGACAAAAAATATTCAAGGAATCACAAAAAAATTATTAATATTTTCAAGAGTGTGATATTTTTCAAAGTAAGTGCAAGACGCAACGCAATCGTCAAATGTACCCAAGGGGTTAATAGCCATCTACCAGTATAAAAACTAAAACCATTGATAAGAATCATCTGGTAAATTATAATATAAACACAAAGTTGGATAACTTGGCTAATGAGATATAAAATGCACTCGTAGTATCTTTAGTAGTTTTTACTAAATCTGTCTTTAGTATAAATATACCTGGATCAAGTTAGGTTTTCTCTCTAAAAAATCTGAAAATGGTTAAAAACAATATCCACTGCAATTATAGATTGTTTGGTAGAGTAAGCTAGCTTCACAATGTTTTGGTATTTAGCTAATTTAAGAAATTTTCTAATAGTACTTTTAAGTTGATTAACCGCTATACTTACTTTATTTACTTTAAAATTTCACCCATATTTAAAGTTTATTATAAATTCAAAAGTGAGCAAAATTAATCAAAAGAAAAAGTTTAAAACTAATTACAGAAAAGATACAGAAGTCTCCAACATCTCAGCACAACTTTATTTCAGCCCAAACTTACGTCAAATTAATCAGACCACAAAATAACAACCTTTAAACTAGATTAGTGTAACAAATTAGCTCTTTAGACATACTCAATAGCTAAGGCTTCGTATCAAAACTTTGTAAAAATCAGCTCTAAATCTTAAAATTTCTTATGGCATCAGTTTTCAAATTTGCTATAAATAGTTTCTCGGCGAGTAAACACCGTAAAGTTAATCGCTTTTAATTTGTAAACTCGATTGTTACAAAACTTATTTGAAAATTTAAGGGCCGGAAAATAATTAGACGTACTTAATAATTTACAAATTTAATTTATAAAGAATTGAGAAAAAGATTGCCTACTCTTATTATAATCAGGTGCTTGAGTTCTAACTTAACAATACATTATCATTCATTTTAAGCCGAATTTTTTGGTAGCATTACAAAAAGTAAATATGAATGCTAAAACCGTACATCCGTTACAGAAGCAAAGCCAATGTTGATCAAGTAATGACTAAAAAGGTTGTAGATATACGAGGTATTAATTTGTACCAAATTTCATTTTAAATATAAGTTTAACTTTATTCTTCATTCCAAAAAATCAAGAAATATTTATTGACATTCGCCTAAAAATATCTTATTGATATAAAAAAGCCTTTATCAATAGAACACTTTACGCTCCAAAGAATACTAGCTTTAAAGATAATGCTTAAGGATACAATCCGATTGCATTACAGGAAAAGATGACAGAAAAAGATAGTAAAGATGATGCAACCACCGCTAATAAAGCCTCCTTAACGATTGATTTATTAGACCTATGACAAAAAATTAGTATGTTATAAAGTAAAATATGAATCCTTACACTCCAAACCAAGCAGCAAAGAAGAATCCAAAGACAAAAAACGCGATGGATAAAGCGGGCAGGAGCTTAACAGGTATAGGGGGAGAAAAAGTAAGACTCTAAAATAGAAAAAAGGGTTTAGTACTGAAAAATTTATAGCAGATTAAAAATTAATTACAATCCCAGCACTAATATAAAATAACAGAGCTTAAAGTGGCGTAAAGTTTATTGCGTAAAAGGTCATCTCAAAAAAAATGTCTTAAGCGCCCACAAAAATCACCAAAGATATCCAAAACGGAACCAAAGGAATTTGAAAAAGGCCAAAAGTCCGGGTGAAAAAAGCTAAACTAGCACATGAGAATAATGGTATTTAAAAACTACCAAAAAGACTTGCTTAATAGAAAGTAGAACCAAATAAAGAGCTCTATAGGTTTAAAAAGAGGAAAAAGTAATTTAAAGAGCATTTTATAATTAATAAATATGCATACTTAATTATAAGACACTAAAGGAAAATAAGCAGAGCTCGTTTGTTAATTATATCAAATCAAAAATTATATCTATTATCACAGTTCAATTTTTCATACGTACTTCGCTAGTGCTCATCGCTGTAACTTGAAAAGGTGCAGATGTGTTTTACATAGTACAATACAACTTTTACGCTTTCCTTAGTCTTTAAATGTGATAATCTCTTGCCACGTATTGGTGGCTTTAAATTTATTACCTCGAATCTAAATCTATATATATAAAAGTGAATGTCTGTCTGTGTATGTATGTCCCGAATGCATTTCTACACCATTCATCCAATTGTGATGAAACTTTGGTGAGTTGTGTGCATGCCTGAGAAGGTTTATGAATTCTAAAAAATATTATTTTAATAGTAAAATAAAAAGTTTTATATGTAACAAGTAAAAATTTTATATGTTTTTAATGGAAATCGGTATATTGTTACGGCCGAGAAGTTTGATATTTGGTTGATTCGATAGTTTAAATGGTTTTGGCGAGCGGTTGGTGTTTAGGGTTGATTAAGCTTAACGGTTTTAATACAGAAGTTAGTGATTGGTTGATTCGATAAATTAATTGGTATTGGTAAGTTGTTATTGGTTTTTGGTTGTTGGCTGTTTTGTAAGTTCAACAATTGGTTTTTGCTGAGTGGTGGTGGTTCTTTTTAACCGAATTTGAAAAAGGAGGTTATCAATTCGACCCGTATGTATGGATTTTTTTCTGTTTGTTCGCGCATAACTCTGAAAATACTGGACCAATTAGGATGATCATCTTCTTCAAAAATAGAGGATGCTCCAACTTAGGAACATTTTACTTTTGTAAGTATTGGGCAAGTATCTGCCCATTAATTGAGTAAATATATCAAAATGGGCTCGGAAGCGATGGATACTTGTGGGACTAATACAACTCCGGATAAATTTAATTCCGGCATCGGTGAAGCGATAGCTTCGAAGCACTTTTGATATGTCCTATTGCTGGGGGGTATGTTCAAAATTTAGTTAGTATGAGCTCATAGCGGGACGAGCTTAAATCATTATAGATGGTTAACGTTTTTGCATAATTTGACCAATAAACTCATCTAAATTTGATAGAATGAATTATTTTAGATAGCGATCAATAATTTTACATAGATTGACTAATAAAAGCAACCAAATCTAATAAAATGAATTACTGTAGATGGCGATCAGTAAATTTGGCATATGTTGACCAATAGAATCATCTAAATTTAATAAAATGAAGTATTGTAGATGGTGATCAGTATATTTAGAATAATTTGACCAATAAAATCAACTAAATTTAATATAATGAATTATTAGTATATTTGTTTATAAGATGCTATATATAATAGATATACAATAAGATTTAATTTTATAGAGAAATAGTAATGGGTCAAAAACAATATATAGAGATTATAATATTTAATAAAAGTAGGAAAAAGAGCCACATTTAAAAATGCACTAATTTTTTGAGGGGAAAAGAGCTGGGGGTAAAGTTTTTTTGGGAAAAAGAACCTTCTCAAAAAAAAATTTGGAAAAAAGAACCTCCTAAAAAAGTTCTAAAAAGTATGAAATAATTGAGAATTTAAGCCTACTCAATAAAACCCTTTTTGAAGTCAGTGCCATATTTTAACTGACTTATAATAGGTATTTTTAATTTATATACTCTGTACTATTTATTCTACATTGCTTGTAGTTTACATTTGAACCTAATCCAGACATAATATATATATTGTATTTATGATCAAAATTATATAATTCACTTTAAAATATGGTGCCAACTTCAAAAAGAGTTTTATTGAGTAGGCTTGATTTCTTGATTATTTCAACCTTTTTAGAGCTTTTTTTAAAGGAGGTTCTTTTTTTCACAAAAAGTTTTTTAGCTGATTTGATGGTCTCAATAATTTTAGGTAAGTGATTGATAGTTTAGTTAATTTGGCAGGCCTAATTAATTTTGGCTAAGTGTTGGAGGTTGAGATATTTGATAGGTTTAATGGTTTCTGAACTTATTGATAGCTATCTACCAATATAAAATCCAAGATAATTTAGAATCATTTAGTAATTTATAAGCTGGGTGTAGTTGCACACATCTGTAACCACAAGTTAAGGTGGGGTAAAAATGCTATAACAGATTAAAGCCTGGTATAGCTAGGATGAACATAATTTTCTCCATCCTTTTACCATTATTCAATTAATGATATGAGGTAAAAGAATTAAATAATCTGGAAAGTTATAAACACTGCAGCAAAGAATGGGTATACTACTAGTTCAATATAGAAACTTAAAATAATTTATAATCATCCATAAACTCTAAATACTGTAGCAAAGCATGGGTATCTGGATGCTAGTATAAACTAGTAGGAGGGTGAAGGCTAATTACTTTGCTAAAGCACTATAATGTGATGTCTGAATTAGACCAGTTTAAATTAATACCAAATAGATTTGCTTTAATTAGAATGTGCTGGTTCTGTTGGCTAATCAATAGACTTAACCAATTTTACCTTGATTTAGCTCAATAACTATTGCATAAATTGATATAAATAGTAAAGCAATGATTTTACAATATTACTTAATTTTTTATTAAAATTTTATCTTGCTCAAGGTATGCATAACAGTTAAAACTTTACCCTGTCACTACATTGTAAAAAACATTTAAAAAGATTAAAAGATTTCAGAAAGTTTTTAAAACTTTAAGCAGTTAAGAAAAAGTGGGAACAATTTTTAAGATTTAGTACTAATTATTGATCAGAAACTACTACCAATATTAATCCTGAATCAACTGCAAATAAAACTAAATGTATTGTTAATATAAGCTCAAGCAGCAAAATATATAGAAGAAATAATGATATTAAACACAGTTAGAAAATTAGCCTACTTTATACCAATAAGTATTAGAGTGATTACAGGTTATTTAAATATAGGAATAGATGCAAATCTTTCTTGTATAGTTAGTTTGTAGACTAGCAAAGAGATAGAGGTTTTCTAGTTCTTTCATCTCTTTATTTGCTAAATTGATAACCTCTTGTTATGTATACATATTCTATTAATATTTACTTAATCAATAAATATCTAAATTTTATATGAGATATAAGAAACACAACAGAAGACAAAGTCCAATATTTACTTGATATTAATACATACTCATTAATAATATTGGATTTAGCATCAGGCTGTAATCTATATTGACAAAGTTCATTTATTTTGAGAGATTATTTATCATTTTACACTGATAGATGTACCAATGACAGAATAATTGTAAGATGTGATTTGGTAAATTCCTTTACTACACTCTGGATAGATAATTTTTGATATTATAAGAGAGTTGATAACTTTATTGGATCCTCATAAGGAGCTACTGTAATGGATCCTGATAATTTAACATAATACTGGTATTCTAAACTGAGTGTGTGACAACCCAGTGGAATGCCCAGAATGCCAATGGCATAACATTCCTAACAACTTATATCAGGGATGCCCTATGATTCTTGTAAGGAGTGTCTATAACTCTCCTGTTCTCAGCGTGGTAGTGCTTGGTGCACTGGGCCAACGCCAGGGAACTAGCCATTAGTACAAAAGGTACTAGAGCCCAGCAGAGGGTGCTGGAGCAATAATAACTTAAGTAAAGGAGCGTGATAAATAACCAACTAAAAGTGACATGGTGCACAAGGGGAGAAGGGGTAAACGTCCCAGGTTGAAGGGAACCTGGGTGAACCAACGGTGCATGAGGGAATAATCTCATCATATTTAAAATGGAATGGATAATGTAGTGTGAGACCTCCTTGAAGAGGTCCGCACACAGGATCATCTGAAATAACATTTAATAAAAATGGGAAAAATGGGTAAGTTTGTTGTGGAAAAGTTGACCAACAAGGAATTTTGGTCATGAAAATCAAATTTAAGCTTTTTCAGGGTAATTCAGGGTCTGCTAAAGTAGTCTCAAGCACCATTTCACCAATAGGCAAACACTTCCATCTGAATTGGTAGAATACACTGAAACTAACTTCACTCAAGTAATCAATTGAAGTTGTACCCTACCAAAATGCATAATTTTGTAAATGGAATGGGTTTTAAACCCCCGTTCCTCAATCAACCAAATTGAGCCATCCTCATTAATTGAATAAACCGTCCATTTTAATGCCTGGTCTGACGCAATGGGATGGGCATTATGCACCTCACTAGTACCAACCTGGGCATATTTGGCTTGTACCCAGCGTTGTTTTAATGTGTGCTTGAGGTCAGGAAGGGCCTGAAGTTTCACCTTCTGGGCTTCCTGCCGCCCAGCCTTATCCTTAGGGTTGGTGCCCAATATCATGTCATCTAACCATGACAGTTCTTATGAGAGTAGTAAAAGTTAAGTAATGTACTAAAGGTCCCCATAGCAAACTAAATGCCTGCAATGAGGGCAACCGTGGGTCTTTCTGGGGCAACCCCAAAGGTGGGAAAGACTGGAAGGATTACCACTCCTCCTAGATTGGCATTTGCTGGCCTTTAGGATTAGTCCCAAATTACTCTGATTCAATATATATATATATAAATCCTTAGGTTCATTAGATATTGATGGCCTTCAAAGATGAGGATTGGGTTTATGAATCAAGTCAAATCGGATTAATTCAAATACAGTGTAAGCTTAAGCATCATCACGTAGTTGTTGAGTTGTCTCAAAATTCCATGTGGAGTCATAAAGGCGTAGGTATGGAAGATTGATTTATAATGTATATTGGGACGGATTGCCCCTGAAAATTGATGTTCTGGATGATTCAGTGACTGAGATTCTCCTTTATATGGCGGGGATTGGCGTTTATTACCCACAAATAATGTATTAAAATTTGCAGGTGGGAGGCTTGGTCTTGTCATGAACTCAACAAACTAGTGATAGATCAGCGCAGTGAGTCAGGCAGATGACAATTACCATCCCAATCAATATGTGTGAGGTTTTTGGTTGACCATATTATGCCAAAACAGTGATGGATTGGCAAACTAGATCTGATAGATCAGGGAGGCCTTCTTGTATATTTATTTAACTGAGGCAAGCTGACCAGGGGATGGGAATTACCGAATATGTGTGTAAAATGAAAAGATAAAATTGGGCACCCTGGGGTACTCAAGTTACCCCTGTTGCCAGCGGGACTGCCAGGTATGGGGGGTTGGTGCACTACTCTGAGGGGGTTTCCCCCGCTATGGAGCAGGTGTGAAGGAAGGGGTCTGTGTGAAGGAACCAGAGCGGGAACCATGATTCTATGAGCGCCTGTTGCCTTGGCCTCATATATCCATAGAGCCAGGCTTGGAAGTGCTCCAATAAGTGGACGTGAAATCTGTTGATAACCCCATAAATGGTTGGGACTGTGCCCCTGAACGCATCTAAGGCAATGGTGTGAATTGTCCACATTGCAATGGGTATCATTAGGGAGTGGATGGTAGATGGGATTGGTGACTCAATCTGGAGTGCAAGGAGGCTCTTTGATATAGAAAATTCCTGCTCGTTTTGGATCTTAAGAAGGCGCGCGACTTCCTTCCATATGGCTTTAATTGGGGGGCATGTTTCTAGGCGGTGATGTAGGGAGCCCTCCCCTCCACATACTGCGCAGGTTGTGTGGAGGGAATTGGAGTGGCCCGCCATCCTATAGGTACTTCTCAGACAGCGCCAGGCGTTGGCTCTTATTCTCACCTGTAGGAGTGGGTGATGCGTCATTTTACACAATGCCTTCTGTGTGGTTAAGTCATAGGGAATGTCCAACACATCTAGGTATTCAATTCTAGCAATGGTTGGGGTTGTAGCAAGCATGTCTCTCTGGGGGTGGTTTTCTGGATTTCTTAATTTGAAGTGGGGGCTGGGTCGTCCTCTTCCCTGCACAGTGCCTGTGTTCTCTATGGTCTATCCCATGCGGCGGATGGTTCAGAGGATGAGTTTGAAGTGAGGGGAGGTTCCATGCGGACCCATTGCGGTAGGGTGTTTAGCAAGGTATGATAGTAGTCTGGGTGGGCTATGTGGGTTGGTTAATTTGAGCGCCTGTGCGAAGTTAGTCCTCGCTGCCCTGGATCAGTGTTGTTGTGGGAGGTCTGGGGCAAGGACTTCCTTTATCCAGGTTCCCAGGATGCAGTTGGCGTGGCTCTCAAAATCTATTAGTCTCATGCCTCTGCTTGAGCGTGGGCTGAAGAGTGTTTCCATCCATATGGGAGGGTGGGAGCTGGGCCATAGCCAGCCCTGGATGAGCGCGCGGATTGAAGTTATGAAGGTAGGTGATAAGGCGATCGCATGGGCAGGGTATAATAGTATTGGGAGGATGAGTGAGTTAGCAACTGTTACTCGCCCCATTAGTCCTGGGGATCTTTCCTTGAGGGAGGTGACGCGGGTGGATATCCATTGTAGCAAGTTTCTTTCCATTGTCTCATTAGCTTATCCCCCTGTTTCCAGCCATATCCCAAGGTGGCGGACAGGAGTGGTGGTGGGAAGTGATGCAAAGGGTAAGATGAGTGGGTTTTTTCTTTGTATGGGGGTGTGAGGTTCTAGTGTGGTAGCCCAGTTGTTAGTGTATTTGCCTAAGAGGATGATTTCTGTCTTCCTTTTGTTGAGCGATGCATTGCTCACCATGGAGTATTCCTCTAGGGTGCGTTCCAGCTGTCAGGCATCATTGTTGTTAGCTATACCTGCCACGCAGTCATCCACAAAGGCCAGTATCTTGACTGTTGGCTGTCCTTGTGCAGTTATTCCCATGAGGCGTGAGTCAGTTACGTGGAAGAGTGGGTCAAAACTGAAATTATACAGCAGTGGGCTGAGGGGGTTCTCTTGTTTGAGCCCTAAGTGTGGTGTGATCTTGTTAGTTAGGAATCCAGGGCCACATACAGCCATGGTTGCAGATTCTGTGAGGAGCATCGCCCAGTTTATGAA